>JAOWBB010007199.1:0-116253 GCA_028565995.1 Ricinus marginatus
ACCTTAAGAGTAATTGTAAAAATCTTTTTAAGACAACCAGGAAAAATAATATGATCGAGAACGAGAAGCGATGTAAAATTAATTGCAGTGATTCCTAATTTTGTCCTTACTTAATAAATCAAATCGGATGAGAAGTTCGACTTACAAATCTTATGAAAGCACTATCCATTTTAGGTGGCAAGAAGCTACATGAAAAGGTTCTTTCTGGTTCGTTCCTAAAACTAAAAAGTCATATCTAAATGTTTATATATTAACGGATAACAAGCGCAATACCAAACATCACGCGATCATTTAAGCGAAAGCCGGAAATAAATAAAAAAATAAATTCGATGCGATTTTATTTTTTATTTTTTTTGAGCATTGTAAAAATTAAATTTTTCACACATTTCAAAAAGTAGAAATACGAAATTTAAATGAAGTGGAATATATAATGTGTGTAGCATTGCACATTCGGCACATGTTATTAACTGGATAATTTAGTTAAATAACGATTAAAAGCAGCTTTCGATATGGGTTGAACCGGATGCCGATACCTCTGCAACGTTATCTAATTTGAAAATTCAGGAAAAATATCCGCAATGCATCAGTTTTAACTTTCGGAAGGAAAACTCCGAAAAATAATTTACTTTCACTATTACAATTCAAGATTACAATTAAATTATGCGACATTAAAAACAGTCATTCATAATGATTCACATCTTGCCATTTTTATAGCGTTTCACGATTTCAAAGCGGAGATTTGGGAAAAAGGCTCTCGCCGCCGCAAATGCTAGCGACAAATACTTATTCATCACCATATTCGCATGTAAAACACTTGATCCAAGTCCTTAACCGAAGCTTCCACTGCGGACATGAGTAAATCAGTCGAACCTTCAGTTAAAAGGCTCTCGCAAACCTTTCGGGAACACATTTAAAGAACTGCGTCTAATTTCTAATCCGCAAAAGATTTCGGTTCGGAGTGCATCGAATTTATAAGAGAGCAAGCGTTCTGCAACATTAAAGGCAGAATCCAACCCGAACAGTACGCATCCGAAGGTGCAGCACGATTTTATTATGCAGTAACCCTTATATTAATAAATTTAATGTTAATTTTCAATAATTAACGTTATTTTTTTTTGTCCAAACATTTTACCTTTTACTTCCTCCGCTTTCTACATCCTATAAGGCGATTATTACGTGATATGTGTGAATCTCCTGTTCGCCGGTTACTCTTGTTTGCACTAAGGAACGCTTTCGTTCACACCGCAGACACAAAAAAGAAGTTCCAGTTTGAAAATTGTATTCAGAAGCGTGAAAAGACGTTTTCGGGACGCTCCGAGTTAATCTTTTGAGAGGTTAAACAATGTTAAAAAGCTTCGTTTCGTAAACCGACGGGGTACGGGGTTAAGAACGCGAGGTACTTGCCGTACGACACCCGATCACGGTTAGAAACGGGTTCCCATTTGGGCGCTCGGAAAGGTTTCGCGGCGGACACCAAAGGAAAAGCCAAAACACGCAGGACACTTTCGAAGGACCCTGACCACGGCCCGGGGCAGATTCTGTTTCAGAAGGCCCCGCTTTTCGTGGGATTTTCAACGATTCGACCAAATCCGAATCCATAATCCGTAGGGTCAGAGGTCCTCCGGTTCCCGGGCAAAACGTGAAATACCCGCGATTCGTCCGATCGGCAAACGATACCCTGCCGCCTGCGTTAAAACAGTCCGACACTGACACCAAATGTAAATGCGCTTCCGAACCTGTCCGTGAAGCAGATTAAGGTTTGTCGTGCACTCAAGATGTTACCGAAGGATGCCTTGCCGCAACACTGAAAGACGGCCAGAAAAAGGAAGTTGTTCGGGGACGCACGTTCAGAAGTTGAACGGTTCGGATGATGAGGTTGTTGATTCCATTTCATTTTTGGCAAATAATCGTGAAAATTCGATAAATTTAATATGTGAAACACTAAAAGCTAATTAATTGATGAGAAGTATCCGTGACTATTAAGAGGTTCATAAGGGAAATTATCGGTCGAAATGCTCGCAGTTGTGGCATAATGCTCTGGCACAATAGCTTACATTATGTAACATAAACTTTTTGAAAGAGCTAAAAGTAATTGTTTTTCCGCAATTTTCCCTCCAGTTCTTCTGGAAGATGCTTGCGGTTTGCATTGTTCGCTTCACTTGAAGAAGAAGCAAGGGCTTCCTCCAGATAAAAATAAATTTTACATCAGCCGCATGATTTGTCTTTTCCTTTTCATTTCGGCTGTGGCTCATTAGTCAAATAATGCTTTTTTCACCCCCAGAATATCTTATTCGGTTTTCAAACAATGTAATTTTATAATAAATTTATTAATTTTTTACAACGGTGCTGTCAAAGGCCGAGAATGCTGGCTTTAAGGTTCACGGTCATCGAAGAAATTGTTATGAAGCTCGCATCATAACAATTCTTAACCATAAAAAGGCGAACTTAAAAATTTCTATCTGCACATATAAATATTCGAAAAATTTCACGCCTTGTTGAGGATTTTACAGTAACACTATGTTGCAATTACCTACCACGTATATTTATGCGTGGTTTTATCGGTACCCTTGCGATCACGGATTTCAAATACATGTTTATAACAGAGAAATATTAATATCTCACAGGCTTACGATAGAATGATCCTCAAGGAACGATGAATCATAAAGGTATTTATTATCTCATGATAGTTACAGATCCACAGTTCGCTATACTGCGCTATAAGAGAGCGGTCCGAAAGCATCGGAAATGATGGGAATTATAAAAATAAATATTTAATCGCTCTTCGTTTCCGTGTTTTAGTTTTCGATTATAGCAAAGCGAAATGGATAAAGATAGGAAATGATTTTACATCTTTCCGCGAGCGATCAAAAATCACAAAATTAAATCTTTTACATATATATATATATATAAATTAAAACTTGTTGATGATTTTTCAGGGACGGAACAACAAAACTGACCTAAAACCGTCTGTACTACATATTAATACAACGCAACTTGAATTTTATCAGCTCTCTCCCATGATAATTCGAAAGTCAGCGTGGATTTCAAAGTCATCGCTGCAGTTTTCGATACTGACCAACAGCCAGGGCGCAGATCCTTCTGTTAAATGCTGCGTCAACAAACTTCCAGTGCTGTGAGAAAAACCGAAACCGAAATTCTCCCCGCTCCGGGTAGGCCTTGCTGTCGCAACTGACGTCTCTGCCACATCCAATTCTGAGCAAATTGCCGGAAAAATTCGGCGCCTTCGAAGCGTCGGCAAAACGTACAAATTCCACCGGGTCCAGCGCTGCCTTTGGAGGAGCGCAACTTGTGCATTACCGAAGGAATGGATCATCGCGGAGGCAACTGTTCGCTTCGATTGGCGACCCACTTTCACTGCACGCTACGTGTACTTTATTGTTCTGTACCTTCGGTTTTTTTTCTTTGTTGTTGTTCAATAATTAATAAAACGTTCCCGAAATGGGGCTTGAATTCATAAATGGGATCCGAATTCGAAATGCCAGCCGAAGAGGGTCGCGGAAAATAAAAGGTTCGCCGACCTTTCGACTGGAGTAGAAAGAAACCAATGACTCAATCACTCCGAGCTGTGATTGTGAAAGATTCATCGGTTGAAAATGAATCACGGGTGCAAGATCAAGGCAAGACCCACTTAGCACATCAATCTTCGCTAATGGTGAATTAGTACCAGGTATGAGCGACCCATCTAAAACGATCTTCAATTAATCAATAAAAAGGAAAGCAAACCGTCTGCGAGATGGAAGAATTTGAACACACTTATCTTCACGCACGCGGAATGAAACATTTTTCAAATGTGTCCTTACAAAATGATCTGGTTAGCAACAAAAATTCGACACTCGCAAGTGGAACATCCGAGAAGTTTTTGGATATTCATACACGCGCTATACATGCATTTCTATTTCCTACATTTCCGCAAGCCGGCTTTTACGCGCGCGTATTTTCAGTCATTTGGTCAATGTTACATCCAAATTAAATTTGGAATAATTCTGAGTTGTTAACATAATAAAGATTTTTTTATCATTCCTTTCCAAATTCCCAACCGCGGTCGCGCGATACGTTATTGCACTTTACATTTGCGTAAATTATTTAATTTGTAACTTAGATCACAGGCGTGTATATTCCTTTAATCGAAATAAGATGCACACAAAATCAGCACCATTTTCTTGCTTCACCGACTAACCCTAATGTACCAGCCGTAATTTGCAAAATGTTATACTTAAATTATCATAATAATCCAGAGCGCGAGCCACTCTGGTGCATCAGGTCCATCTCACGAGTAAAAATCCAATGGTTTTGTTGTATCGCAGCGATTCGGTACAAGCGAATCTATTTAATTAGCATCTCAAAGCTTCCAGATTACTGTAAAGTTAAGATTATTATTTATTGCAGCAGATCCGGTTTGTTCAATGATATATAATGCCCCAAATCTAAATCTAAATCTATGTAATTTCTAAACCGCAGTACTTTTTAAAAAACGACATACTAATTTTTCGTATTTTGTCTACGATATGTATGCTAACTGCAGGTCCGGTGGCCACGATGCATGAAAATAAATCAGGAAAAAAAATTAATTGAATTTCAATTAAATTCTATTTTCAGTTGCTGCACTTGTCTAGCTCCCGCAGAATTACACTTTTAACGTGAACGGCTACAAATTTATGTATGTAATATCGAATGTCGACTATACCTTCAAGCTATTTCTTTTGAAACTTTTCTCATTAATTTTTCCCTTTTTAAAAAGTATTTATCAATTTTTTACAGGCCGCTGTTTTATATTTAATTGCCATTTAGGACGAGCTGTGTCAATATGTGACTTGCCACCGGCAAAAACGTTTGTTTTCCGAACAGATTTTTCCACGTCCTCCGCAGAGCAAATGTTTCCGACCGATTTTAATATTGTACTAATCCGGGGGACAAAAAATTTGCTTCTGAAGTGAGAAAATAACAGAAAAGTGCCATCCAAGGTGAACAACTTCGGTTCAGAGTGTACGATTTGAAAAGTATGAGCAACAAACAGAAAAAACACATTACAAATTTCCTTTCATTTTATTTTTTAAATTTTTTTCCAGCGATCAGGAGCAAATTTTCAGCGAATGCTTACTTCCGTTCGGCGGCGGCGAATCTTGACTTCCGCTCTCGGCTCAGACCGCTGCCGCTTACGAATCGGGGACAAGGAGGGGGCAGCCGCGTCACACCGCGGACAGTTATCACACTCCCAAACTGGAAAACTACGGTTTCCGGTTCGCTTCCCGCTAACCGGAAAAGCTCGCCTTTTCCAACACACCAAGAGAACGTTCGCAGCACGTGAACGCAGCTTAAGACGGTGCCCCGTCGAGCGGCCGGGACGACGGGCGAACCCCAGCGAAAAGCCGAAAACAATTTTCTTTAGTCGCCTCAAGGCTGGCTGTCTCAACAATGCATTTGGCCTCCTTTCTTCTGCCGATCTCGTTTTCTTTTTCCATGAAGGTTGAGTTGCATAAGAGAAAAGTATGACCGATTATTTTTAATTAATATCGGAGCGCTCCAGATGCGGGTAAATTGCGGGTGGTAACGAGAAAACCGCAAAAACCTAATTTCTCATCACCGTCGGCAGCCCCGGCGAGGCCGCGTACCTGGGACGCTACCGGGTGCACGAACGGTCGAAACGGTCTGCCCCCGTTGGTTTCACCGGATGCTTTGAATCGCAGCAACGTCTTCAAAGGAAGCGTCCCCCCGAGCTCGGAAAAATTGGCCGCTTTAAAGAGAACCGAACCCGGAACAGCAGCAATTGCGGCACTTTAAGGAGCTGTTTAATCACGATCCGCGTCACTCTCTTCCGATCTTTCCTTTGACATCCAAGCCGAGAGCAATCCCAACTCAATTTCCACCAGTCTTCACTTCCTCCACGTCCATTCTTCCGTTTCGTCGCCGCAGAAACCGATCATTAACCGCTCCGATATAAAATTGTTGATCCGTAATTTTTAATAATAATTATTACATAAATAAACGTAATTAATGACGATCGGAATAATTTATTCCGCCCCAGTTCCATCGCCAGTGGAGGAAACCGAAGTTTCGGAAATTTCTGACACTTTCTAAACGCCACGCGGACTGGAAGGTTGTATAACGCTTTCGGTCGGTGGCACTGCCCGCAAATCGATTTGCCCGTGCTTTTCGGGCTGCCCAAATCCTGCCTGTTCCAAGCGTTCGACGCTTCTTGCCAAGTTAAACGTTTTTGCCTTCCCCGTGGACGGCCGCTTCCGAAATGGGCTTCGAGTTTTCCGCGATTCACCCCGGCCTCAAAAGAACCTGCGGGAAAATTCAGCGCTCGTCGTCAAGAGGCGACGAGGAGGGAACCACTTGCCAGTGGCGAGGGCGAAATGCGAGAAATAATCGACAACTTACCCTGGGCCGATCCTTCTCAAACGGGTAATCCGATAATATTTTCCGCAGCCGAGAAGAACGAGCAAATATCCAACGTCAAGGGATCATCATCACCAGTTCACCATTTTTCCTTCTTTCTCTTTATCCCAACCTCGGTCGCGGGCGCACCGCACTAGGAGAAAGTCGCTTCGAATGCTAAACGCTTGCTGCGAGACGTTCGTTCGTCTTTGAAACAAGGCTTCTGGCCGACTGACCAACTTCGCCCTGCTCGCGGGTACCGCGGAGGAGTGCCAACGCTATCTTTGCTCGCTTCTCGCCATTACAAGAGAAAATGAAACCACTTTTATTTTTCACGGAGGTCTTTCTCCTTGCACTTTCGCTTTCCTTTCCTTCGCTCCGATTTTCGGGAGCCCCGAAAAGCCGCTGCTGACGTTCGCCCCCGAGCGCGCGGGCAAGCCGAGGATGCGAAATCCCCATCCTCGCGTCCGCATTCCGGACGATGCGCCCGCTGGAAGCTCCAAGACTTGCGAAGCGCTCTGCTCCTTCAGTTTTCTGCAGATTTTCGCACTGCTCAGCGAGCTTTGGCCTCTTGTACCGGCGGAGGAGAGCGAAATCCTTCCGCGGTTCGGAGTGCGCCGAAAAGGGCTCCCCCTCGAGGGCTCGAACGGCCCTGCTGCGCGCCGGAGCACGTTGTGAAAAACAAATTTACGTTGGTGACATTTGATTTGTATGACTTATGGAAATCCGTGGAGCGAAAGCCGGTTAAGACAAATTCCAAAAGGGGAATAAATAACGACTCACTGGAATGTGAATGTAAGTTCTGGAAGGAATTCCACAATCATAAAGACCGATGTAAGTTATACGGAAGAGGGAAGGTCAATGTTAATAGCTACCTCAAAGACAAAGAAAATTTTATTTAAATTCGGGATAAAAGAACGTGAATCAGAATCCCTGAGCTGACGGTCTGCGTAACAGTAATGAAACAGGATTTTCCAAAGCAAAAAATTTGTGTAGCGAGGACATCGGGTCGGATTCCTCATTGTAGTGAATCAGAACAAATATTTCCTCAAATGCTTGGGGAGGTGCAAATTTTCCAGCAAGAACGTTTTTCTTCCCGTGAGGCGGCTTTTTTGGAAAATGCCGCTTTCAACTTCCCTCACAAAATTTTGAACAGAATTTTTATTTAATGCAAAAATTTCAAAAATAAACTAATCGATAAAAAAGCATATATGCAGGCATTTATATTTGGCTCTCCAGAGAGACCAACCATGATATTCCTATCCATTTTAGTCATTAAATCTGAAATTTCTCTTGATTCATTATTTGTCATATTATTTTATTCAATAAATGACATATGTAAATATTAAAGCATGTCGCGTGAAAATCAGTGATTACACCCCCGAAGCCATGATGCTTATTCAACACATTCAGCCTTCTAAAACTGAGCTTTAATTAGAAAATTCAGAAATAAAATGTTAATTTTAACATGTACAAATAAATTAGTCGGGAAAAAACGGACATGCGGCTATGTTTTGCATCGAACTGAACCAGCTAAACCTGTCTTTTTTCATACCTGTTTATTAATATGAATTTTGATGAAAATTTCATCTTGTCAGAAACAAATATGATTAAAAAAAAAAAAACAGGTTCAGCATGTAAGATATTTGCTTTTAATCCACTTAAATATTATTGTTAAATGATAATTATTGTTATGGAGGCTAAAAAAGGTTGAGCGAAACCCAATTTAAACAGCAGCCGGTATTTATAACCGTCACTCTTTGCCAGTGAATTATAAAATTGCCTACGAGTTCAATTAACAAGCAATTTCATTATATTATGCACTTTATTTTAAAAATTGCAAGATACCAATTCAGAAAAGATAATTAATGTATAATAATAGTCAATGAACTTGGGCTTTGCCTCGGACAGAAAAATTAAAAGAAAACTTTTCATTCATAGTAGTGAGAGAGCTTAAGCTCGTCAGAAAATGAAATAATGCAAAAAGTATAGTAAGAAAATTTAAAAATTAAAAATGCAATTTCAGCATTCTTTCATTCTCCTTCAAGCCATATTGCCAACAATATAAAAATCTGAACAGAAAAGAGAAATCGAACTTAGTTCATTAACAAATTTTCCGATTCAGAATTAATGAGTTTAATGTTTTAAAATAATCCAGTTGTAACTGATACCTGACGAAAATTTGAAGCATTTCACTTTTTTATTCTAAAATAATTTTAGTTAATTTAAGGTTTTTGCCATGACAAAACCTAATTCATAAGAACATCACTTACAGATTGAAAAAAAAAAAAGTCCCAATTCATTAAAATTCGCAACTTAAGATTCTATCCTTAAAAGTTTCCATAAATATAATTTAAAATTTTGCTATTTCTATGAAGAAAAGGATATCGGAAAATGAAATAAAGGCAGAAAGCCGAAATTATTTCTTTTTACAATTAAAAACCATTTTAAACCACAAGCACTTTGAAAAGAATCATTGCAATTTTATTAAAAAAAATATATATAACATCAAAATTCAGGAAAAAGGAATTTACATATGATGAATAATTTTTCATAGCTTATAAGGTAATTTATTGTAAATCCGACCCTTTAATCTACTTTATTAATTGTATTTTGAGTCAAAAAACATGGAAAATAGAAAACATATCTGACGAAGGACTCACAAAATCACTGTCGAATCAGTCTAATATAATTACTGATAACTTGGCTGTGTAGGGGGTCTATTATAAACTGTCATGTTCTGAGCTTGATTTTGTTTGCTGTAGGGATTGGCCTCGCCAGAGGCTCTAAACACAGGCGAGCCAGATCCTTTCGGAGGTCCGCTGAAAAGAAGATTCAAACTTAAGAATTCGACCAAAAAAAAGACATGGCCATAGAATGTTATAAAAGGAAAAGAAAATGAATTTTACCCAATGGGTGGATACTTCGGATAATCTGCCCCAGGAGCCGAATATTGCTGCGACGAGGGATTTTGAAAAGTCTGCCCATAGCCCGGGAAAGGTTGACCAGGATACTGGAACTGAACAGACATTGGTTGCCCTTGCTGGATCATTTGCGGAGGTTGCCCAACCATACCCGGTTGGTAAACTGGCTGAAGAGGATTTCCTGACTGGAAATGCTGTGGTGACGGTCCCATCTGAGAGGGCTGAGAAACTCCTCCGCCGGAGTATTGCTGCTGAGGTTGAGGGGGCTGAAATTGATTGGAAGGTGGGCGATCGTATCCCGGTTGCCTCATCTGTGACTGAGGCGTTGTTCTCTCTTTAGCTGAATCAGCTGAAAAATTTCAAACCGAGTAAATGTATGCGATTAATTTCGTTTACTTCTTTTTCTTTCCTTTTTATGTTTCTAACTAAACACCAGTTCAATTTTTCCTTACCACCTTCCTGAGCTATTGCAGTCTTTGTTTCTTCCTTCACTTCTTTGTCGCTATGCTTGTCCTGGAGAGGATCAAATTCTTTGGTCTCTTGTCCAGAAGCATTTTCATTCGCTAAGAATAATCGAACATAAATATTACAAGGGGATAATACTTAAAAAAAATTTTTCAAATGCTAAAAACTAGGATATATCACATATAATAATTCTAGTTTGACTTCAGATGTATTCAAAATTTTGCTATAAAAAAAATAAAAACTAAGTTAATTTTGTAAGTAACTGAAATTATCGTTCAACAAAAACGTTATTGTAAAACTTGCGAAGAAGGGGGGGAGAATCAATAATTACAAAATTATTAAACCCTGCTCCTCTATCTATATAATGCTAACCGACATGTAATTGCATTATTTCATTTTAAATTTATAACATGATAGGTTAGATAGAATTTGAGTTAAAAATTTTGCTCCGCATAATTCTTTTAAGTTAAAAAAATTTTTTCTAATTAAACTATATTAATTAACTACTATAAATAAGTAAAAAACAGTATAAAATAATTAATTTTATTTAAAAGGCAACGAAATTTTTGATTACAAGGAAAACACAGTTATTTGAAAAATATATTTTTTAAATAAACAGATAATAATTAGCAAAAAATCACGAAAATAAATCTAGTTTAAATAATCAATTCAAGCTGAAGAAAATAAGCTGAGGTATTATCATGCACATTGCCATCTATTTGTTCGTGAAGCAACCGATCTGTAAAAATGAAGGTATTTCATGCGAAAGACTAGCAAATTAATAAATACCTGAAACATTAAATTTGAAAAACATCCAGATTTTGATTTCAGAATTGGGTCAGAAAAACTATATTCTCATTTAATAAAACTTAAAAAAAAGGATAAAAGGAAATAAACCTTCCTTAGTGTTTGAGGATATCATTTCAAAAGAAAAAGGAATAACTGTTCCTTCAGGTCTATCAATGAATCAAATATTCTTTCCTCTCATTAAATTATATCACACTTGCTAATTTTTCGCGGGGACAGGAAGGTGACAGAATATCTTAAAAAGACGAAACATAAATATTTTGAAAGAATTCGCGTAATTTAATTTTAATGAAAGCTTTGAAATATCGAAAACGGTTACAATTTTTTTGAGAGAATTAAATCTTACGAATAGATTCGTAAGCAAGATTTGGACACCGAATCTGTTTTCAAAATACCAATTTTCCACTAGTAAAACTCAAATTTGTTTTGCTAATTTTTTAAATTAATAATCTACCCTAAAAGATCAATTTAGTTTTGTCTCTTGGTGACATTAACGTAACCGAAAGCTCAAAGATTTCGATTTTAATATTATATTAAAATAAGAGGAATTAAAAAAAAATATCGTATATTAAAAAAAAAAGACAAAATTAAATTCTTCACGTTAAGCCAAATCTCATATGCAAATAATAAGGTAAAATTGAAAAGATATAAAAAATAAACTTTTCCTATAAACTAGGATGCTTTAAAAATGATGAAAATCTATTCTTAGTGACTCAATTTCCATTATCATAATAATAATAACAATAATAATAGTAATAGTAATAAAATTAATAATAATAAATAATATTAATAATAATGTTAATAATAAATAATTAATATTAACTAATAATAATAAATTATAATAATAATTAATATCAAATGAGAAATTAAAATATGGTGCAATTTCATGTGATGACGGAATTTAAATTAAATACTATTCTTTTGGATTAATCATTCATTAGCCACAGAAAGCATGCTTTATAAAGGAGAATGAAAATAAAAGTTGAAACAAATCTTTTTTGTTTTAAACAACAAATTACCGTAATATCGAAGCATAATAGGGACATTATATATTTACGATAAATTAAACATATTAAAAACAAATTCATGTGCAAAAAATTGAGCCACTTTCATAACAATGAGAAGAGAAAACTAACTTGGTTCTTCTCCCTTGCCGTGATTCCAAGTACGATATTGCTTTTCCGAGGCCCATCGTTTCCGATGCCTTTCCCTCTCTCTACCATCTGACCTATCTCGCTCTCGAACTCGCAACCGTGAATGACTGATTAGTTCTTCAGCTATTAAAATAATGCAATTCTTACCGGTTAACACAAGCAGGGATGAGGTACAGAAAGTAATTCACAAATGCGTTCGGTAACAAAAGGCAGAATCTGAATGCAATTCTTGATATTCTCACCTTGATCGGCTGGTGCGGAAGTTGAAGAATCGCTTCCCTTTACTTCTAAGTTATCGAGAATTCGATTCACGCGGTCACGTATGTCCTGAAGTTCCTTACGTATTCTTGAGGAAACAAAAAACCCTATTTAATTTCACGGTATTTGCCCAATGAAATATTTTAACTTAATTTAATTACAAAAAGTATTCTTCTGTATACAAATTTGTTACATTCCTGTTCCAATGTGTGGTATTTATACGTTTTTTTTGACTTCCTCGCTCTGGACATCTTTTCGCTAGGAATTGAGATATCGAGCATATATGTAATTTTGTCTTTCTTATCCATCAGAGCTATCCGAGGTCTGCTGCGTGCAGACCTACAAGTGCATGCAACTGTTTTGTCATTTTGGCCATTAATTATGTAAGATGTACGGGATGTAACACTTGCGGCGTTATTGTTTACTGTCTTTGTTTCCAGATTTGATTCGGGCTAGCAGTTGTAGTGAGGATTTCGTCGAATGGCTAAATTGTTGAATCAGTGCAAATTCTTAATGGGTGATTTTGGGAGCTGTGTTATACCTTCCTACATATTCTAATGCGGTGGATAGTTCACACCCGTTTTTATAAGTTTTGCACTTTCAGTATGCTGCGTACATCTCCTATTTATTTATAATCCTGGACTGTTTGAGTCTGTTATACTTTTGTGAAATCCCTGTAGATCTGATTATCCTTGAATTATTTTATTCTTTCAGGTCGTAATTCGCTTTCATTTATTTACATTTGTTGAAGCATTTATTACTAAGGTATTCTTGCAATATTTGATGATATTGCTCTCTCGATCCAGTTTGTCACTTCTTGTTTGTTTGGCTTTCTGTCCTTTCTTCCTTTTGCTGACTTAAATTTAACAACATGAATTTTTTATAAGCTGTTGTTATTGCTGCTTGCAGCTTGCTATCTACCCTTACGCCAATATATTCTGTTTGAGTATTAATTTTCCAGACACTGTAATGGTGTAGAAACCTCGAAATCTTATCTTCTGCGCAGTGCTGTTTGTTCGGTATTCGTTTTTGGGTATGCAAATTGTTTGGTTTTATCCTGCGATTCCATATATTTAGGTTTTCTGTCTCCGTTCTGTTCCATTTTACAATGTCAAAGGAGTAAGTTAGCAGGTACCGTGAATATATTCGTTGTTTTGAAGATGTTTTTAACATAAGGCTTATTTCTGATTATGGATGCGAGGCATTTCTATCTTGTATTTTACTATTACTTGCGATTTTGACTAGTAAATAAACCACTAATATCCTAGTGCAATCCAAAAAATTATTTTGTTTTCTGACAATTTTGGACTGTGTTGATTATACGCTGATGATATGCCCTCATTATGGGCCATTTTCTTCTTCTGATTGTCAACTTTTTTACACTTATCTATTTTCAATTTCATGCCTACGTCTATACTTAAATTTTCTATAAATTTGATTATCTTTTACACTTAATCTGACTGTTTCGGAAAAGTTCTATATCGTTCATGAATAGATATCTGGCTGATAGATGGTTTTTATTTGATGTTTAGGATGAATTTGTATATGGTGTATAGAAAGTGATTGGCTTATAAATAAATGCATGCCGCTTATATGTATTTAAGTTATATAAGTCTTTCCTTTTATGATAAATATGAATCTGAGATGTATTTTTTATGATATTTGTCATACTTTTGGTAAGTTATATGTGCACTAAAGGGATTTTCATTCAGAACTTGGAACCTTTTAGTTCTTTGTGTTATTGATTGTTCGGTTATTTTTGTCAATATCTTCATCTTTTGTTGTATCTATGGCTTATGACTTTCTATATCTACAGCTTATTATTTTGTTCTGGTTTTTATCTTTTATGCTTCTTTATTATTGCAATGGTTTGTTCCATACTGAACTGTATAAATTTGTTATGGAATGTTTGATGAATGAAGTCTGGACTTTCCTTTTGATCTTAATTGTTGAGTAGCCAGTAAAATTGTTTCTCGTTGTGCCTAAAGAGATATTCTTCATTCTTCTGAAGTTAATTCTTCGTATCGAATCTGTGTGTTCTGTTCTGCAAATTTCTGTTTCAAAATGTCCACATGTTCCGTGAGCAATATAGTTTCTCTATTGTTCGCGGTTCTATTTTACATGAAAGTCTGAATAAGCTCTTCAAAAAATGCTATTCTTTCAATTTTTACCGTTTTCTGATAATTTTCGCATTGAGCTTTTTTGCTTAGAGTTGTTTATGAGTGTTTTGTTATAAAAGTTTTATTGACTCTTGTTTGTTTTGTTTCATACTTATATAAACTGCATTATATGGGAGGCGCATCTATTTACATAAATTCAACTTCATCCGTAATCATTCATGTAATTTGTGATATTTGATTGAATTCGGGGTTTGAGAATTGGAGGATGCTATTGAAGAATCCATGTTTTTCGATTTGCATTCTGTTCTTGAGTTCCTGTTTAAGTTGTGCGTTTACTTCTACTTTAATCTTTTTCTGGCGGTTTTACTGCATGCAATGTTTCATTTTATGTGTCTGTTATTTTTTCCAATGTTTGAAAATATATTCTTTTATTTTGTATTGTTTTGTTGCATGCATAAAATATTCTAGTTTTCCATTTCCATGTCTATGGAAATGTTACCCATTATGGGGCTTTCATGTTTAATAATTGCTTCTATGTTAAAAAAGCCATCTGCCAGATTTTGCTCAGTTTTCCTCTGTGTAAATTTTGGTTGCGATTGGTTTTGCGTTTGATGGCGATTGTCCCCAGACAACGGTCTTTTACCAAAGTTCTTTTTGAATTTCTATTTTTTTTGTGTTAAGTTGTGCAGATTCTTTTATTGTTTTGAAAATTACAATGGAAACGTATGTTGCAAGAAACACCTATAAATTTGGGAATACTTACTTCTGTTAAAAAATGTGGGATTATTTTTATTAATAATTCCGAATATTAATACTGTAATAGAAACCATGAAAATGACAATAAAATCTTTTTAATTTTAGATTAAATTCTGATATGTAAGTTAAATTTTTTAAGAATTTTAAAGATAATAAAAATATTTTATTTTGAAACTGTCATGTTTTTTATCAATCTAAATGGTATAAAAATTTCTTAATTTCCTTATCAATCTGTACATCAACAATAATTTTAAAACATATTCCAAGTGATTTAAAACATCAAGAAAAAACATTTTTCCAATATATTTTACCGACATTTAATAAAATTTAAAACATTTCATTTACAAGCTACAGTAACATCATAATATGCTTGCTTATATTAACTTTTAACAACTATACTATTGTTAAAAACAATTAAATTATTGATAATACAATACCTTCTGACTTCAGGTGGATGAGATGTATCTGGAGTTTCTCCAGCTACAAGTATTTGTAATTTTAGTATGCGACAATAATGTATTGCAAATGAGAGATCTGAACTATCAAATATTGTGATTAAATCACCATCTGAAATGGAAAAATAGCCAGAAATATAGCTTAAAGCTTACTAAAATAAATAAATAAAGTCACAACTGCAAATACAAAAACAATATTCAAAGTCTAAAATTAACAATGAATTTAAATTAAAGGATAAAAAAAGAACATTACAAGAACAAAATAAACAACAGTTTAATTACAGAACAAATTTAAAGTTGAAACTAAGATTAGCAACTAAAATATTACAAAGAACAAGAAAAATTTTGTCAGTAAATACAAGATTTGATTAAAATCTATATGTCTCTGAATGAAATAAGGCTGAAGTAATAAAGATTCTGTCATAGAAATTGATGTATAGTTTAATGTTTTAAATTATACAAATTATAAAAATTATGAGACATGAATGATAGATTAAATCAAATTTTATAAAAAATGAAGAATAAATTTATTCAATCTGAAATAAAATTATTAGATAAATTAATCAAGAAAATATGATTTATTAAATGTTGCATAGATGCATTCAATATTTTATAAATCTAACCTTCATCCTTATATTTAATAGTTATATCATCGGTACTGTTCAATTTTCCTCGAAAAACCCTTTGCATCATAAGCACAAGTTCATCATACGTTAGGGCCTCATTATGAATCGGAATTATTCGAATATCATCCCCAAGTTGAACCTTGATTATTACTTTTCCACTCAAATCTAGCTCTTGAAATGGCTGCATATCATTCGATGCTTTTAAAGAATTCATCCTAGACTAAAAAAAAGCAAAAATATAAACTTCATGCATCAAAAAATATCTCATTTATGACTTAAAATATAAATTTTAATTTTGAAATTAGAAATTTCAGCGTTTACCGAAGAATTGACAATTATATGAAATTAACATCGGATAAAGCAAGTAAACATAAACTTTAATCCCCAGAAGCACAATTTGATTTTTCGATTTCAGTGCAATAATTCTTTCTAACTGCTTCAAATGAATATATTATTAAACTGCTATGTTTTTAAATTACCTATTATATATGTATAATTAAACTACATTTATTTATAAATATGTACAATAATATTTCCTCCAGCATTACGCCACATCACAATGAACAGCGTATCAGTCTATGAATTGCAATTGTAGCCAACATAAGAGAATAAAACTAGTCGCCATATTCTCCTTCAATACGATAATAAGCTTGATACACAATTTTATTCATTTTCTTACATAAGAATCAGACTCAGAGAAAGTAAAATTGCAACTTTATTGAAATTAGGGAAATTTTTTTCGCGCATAAAGTACTAACATGGTTCATAAATTATTTTTACTGCCAACTTAAACATAAGAGCATTTCTGCAATTTTCTAATTTCTTATCCATATCACATTAAATTTATTGGTAAATTTAATTTAAATTGAAAATCTTTTCTTATTATAATTAATAAAATGACTTATTTTCTCTACTTTTTACATTCATCTCATAATTCTGCATTAGAGAAACAATGATATATAAAATTTTTAACAGTTTTCTTTGTTATTATTTATTTTATATTTGTTTGAAAAATCTCTATTATTGTTTAATTATTTATACGTATCCATATATTTTTAGGCTTAATAATAAATTAAAAAATAATATTTATAGAATTAAAGTAATTGAATTATAAATAATGTGCATAAAATGTAAACTAAATATTTTCTCACAAGTAACTATTAGTTTTCGATATGAAATAAAGGCTGAAGTTGATAATATTTATTTTTATTTTTTATGTTATTGTAAAAATTTGATATTTATTTCTGAAAATATGCCAATGCCAAGAATATGCAAAAGAAGCTTCAAAGATAACACATGAAATATGTTAAAAATAAAAGATTTAAACAAACATGATTTACGCATTTTTTATTAGTTTATGAAGTGAAGAGAAAGTTCTTCCCTATACATAAATTTATAAACAATTTCACATTATAATCCATCGTAAAACAAATAAAATGAAATTATGCACCAATTTCTCACACAAAACATGAGTGGTATTTAAAATTGTAATTGAGTGCCTTTGGCGAAATAAATTCTGATTATGTGCGATTTGGAATGAAGACATTATTTACATCAATAAAAAACAAACCGATTATTTCAATCACCGATAATTAGCTGAGAGGAAACATTAATAAAATGACTGCCCCATGATAAAAATGCAAAATAAATCTAATTATAATAAAGGACTTAATCAAAATGCGGAAGTAAAATAATTGTGATACATCAAAAAAGGATACAGCCTGCATAACAACTTCAAACTGAATCCGCGCTTGCGGTTATCACGTACGGTCGTTTTTTTTCTACAAAAAAAAAAGTTTTGTTGCATACAAGTATGTTATTTTTAACGCTTCCAGACAACATGGGAAGTAATGCCTGAAATTCCACACTCTGAACAAGTTATTTAAAAAAAACAAATTAAAATTAAATCTAAATCATCAGATTTTTCTTTCCCCGGCATTCAACGCTGCTCCATTGCCAATCCAATGTCATTTTGTGAACGCACTCTTAAAAACAGGAAGTTCCGCAATATATAAAAGAATAACTGTCATTTGCATGAACAGCCGAGAAAGACAAATTAAAATTTGATGCAAGTAAGTATTAACTCCAGATTATACTTTGAAATGTCCATTCATACGAACCATTTTGCGCCTAATTCTATAATCTAATTTGTTGTGGTAATTTGAATATTAAACAAACAAAAATATGTGAACATTTCTGAGTGAATATTTTTCACGTGTTTTTTGCCACATAAAAAATCTGAAATGATTCATCGTTCAAAAATCCAATGCCATCAGCTTCTGCATCCGGATATCCAATTCATTTCCTACCCATTATCCATTTCTGTGATTTAGTTCGTCAGGTGTCTCATTTTCGTGCATCTGTCACAATGCAATTTTTTTTAAAGCAATTTTTAAAATCCTGTGCGAGGATATTTACTTCTTAAATAACGTTATACTTCTGAAAGATAAAAAGATGCATTAATCTTTTTTTCAATAATAATTCCGACTGAGATATTATTCAGATCTCAAGGTTATTGCAGCGAAAGTTGATTCTTGGCTGATTCTCGTAAAAAAATCCAGAAAATCTAAAAGATGCATCGAAACGATATTCTAAAATGGCTGAAAGAGGCAGTTACCTAACTATAAAAAAGCTTCGCAATTTGTTTAAAATCAACCGATGAGAAGAGGATTCAAGTGAAAGTTAAAGACTGAGAATTTCTTGCAGTTCTCAGATGAACATCGACATAGTTGTTTCAGTCGTGATGAAGTAAAGTGAAGGAACATTTGAATGATCTTTAAATTGCATAAACCGATAACCACACCAATTAAGTATGTACTTCTCGCATTTACAATAGTTTTACGTTCTACGATTATTTATTTTTGTTAAAAATATCAATTCAATTAATACATTTATCCTGCGGGAGATTCAACGTAGAATCTTGGATCAATTTTTTTTATCTAAATTTATTTAAAAGGATATTTCCATATGCTGAAAAACTAAAAAAAATTTTTCTATTCCAGGTTGGATAGATTTTAAAATCCCTCATTGATATATACATTAAATTAAAATTTAGTAAAGGAATCAAAGACTACAACTAATTTATCAATATAGTCTTAATTCTCACCATATTTGATCACATTTATGGTACCAATATACAATTGTCAACGTTCTTTTATTTCATGTTGAAATAAAGTATTTCGGACAACAGTTCATTAAAGGGTGAATGACTATTCAGTCAATTTATTCTTTGTGTCATTTTCAAATGGGGACTTATTTAGAACAATGTGAAACAAAACCAAGTGTAATGCTACACATCAAAAATAATGAGTATGCACCCTTATAATATATTCGATTTATCATCGAGGCATAGCTCTCGAATTTAGTCTTTTTAATGAAATGAACATATAGTTCAGTGTACTTCCATTGTGAATCTTCAACTTTTACCTTTTCTTAGTGATGTGACGATCATTATTGCACACTATATAACGTTTTATTCAGTTATGATATTTATTAAATTACATTATAATTAATACATCTTCTAAAAACATCTACAAATTAATATGTACTATACAGTTCCTATATATTTTTATCCCTTATGCTTCACTGCGATTTTAAAACTATAATTCATAGCTTTCCAAATTTTATTTTATTCCTTTATGATTATATACTTTATCGCTTTCATCCCGCGATTTATTTTTAATAGCTAATTGATATACACATTCTGCTGTTCGAAAATCATTAATATTTTATTAATATCACTTAAAATTTATTTCAATTATTCCTTCAGATTGCATCGCATCACAATTTCATTGAAAATAAGAAATTTTTTTATTGCTTGTAAAAACCGCGAAACTTGTACCATGGATTGCTACTAAAAAGTTGCTAACTGATTCTGATGGTTTAGCAGTTAATAATCAACGATTGAAGTGGTAACAATAACAACAATATGATTCATTTTAAACAATAACTTTCTATCACCTTTAAAAACTAAAAGTGAGTAATTAGCGTGCCTTTACTAAACTGCTAAAATACGAGAAAATGAATTTCGATATCAATTGCAACTGAAGAAGTAAAAAAATGTGGATATGAAAATTAAAGCAATAACACAGTGCGCTAGCTCGAGGAAATGAGATTTTTCCGAAACGGATACCGGATGCTGCAGCAGGTAGATGATCACTGGTTGGACACTGATGATGTAAGTTGATCACAATTATAAAAATTACCATTTTTATTTCATTGAGAATGAATTAGTTTAGGAACATGAATGTGCTGAAACACTTTAAATAATTTCTCATAATTTGTAAATAAAAATAACATGTTCATAATTAACTTATGTACAAGTCTCCGATTTCCTTGATCTTTTTTTTGAAGGTTTTCGATACTAAGCAGTATTACGATTTTAATTTCCAATTTATGCTTTATCTAAATGAAAATTTCATATTTCACACTGTAAAATATGAAAAGGATAAAATTCTGGTTTTCGCTCGTGCAACCTCATAAAACCGGGTTTTCGATGAGTTCCCGACCATTAATAAGATTTGAAACAATAAATAATTTCGGTTTATATCTGGCTTACATCTGTAATTTTTCGGAATCTTTGTGCTATTGTTTCATACTCGACAAACTAGGTTCCATGGTTATTATCCCATATTGTTGCTGTAAGTATTGATCTTAAAAAACTTTGTCAGTGTAGAAAATAGATGTGGTATTTTATTTGTTAAAATTTCGCTACATTTTAAATTACGATAACCCACATTTACGCAACGTTTTTAGCAAATCATCGTACAGCCCTAAAGATCACTATACCAAAACGTTTACGTGATCTCTACTTTCGGTCCTGTGAAATTTAGCATCAAGCTCTTTTCTGCTTCCACGCTGCCAAGAGTTGACATGAAGCAAATGATTTTGACGAAACAGTGCCAGACTTATACAGCTGAATGATTTAGCATCCCGTTAAGTATAAGTCATCTGAAATTGAGTACTGGGCATTGAGCGAATTTTATGATCCGAGGTCAGTCGAAGAGTCAAGCGCATTTACGGACGTGATTTTCGTCAGCAATTACATGTATCACTCAATATGTTTCAGACACGATTTGGACACGTTCCGAATGCAGTTGATATTTTCCCATACGCAACTCCTAATTAGACTGATCAAAAAATCGACGAATAAATCTTTCTCGTTCAATTTGCGTAGCGGTTAAGACAAGAATAATTAGAGTGATAAGTTTTTTCTGGTTCCATTCTCATGAATAAACAACGAAATAGACGGATAATTTAACAGTGGATTACTAGCTGGCAAAATAAACGGTCCATTTAATGAAAAGACTTAAGCCGAAAATACAAAATACCTTGACATTCATTTTCTGTTAAATGTTCTTTAGTTCGCTTCCTTTAAAAGAGATTGTTGACCCTCGAGTGTTACAAACTCTTATAAAACATGACAGTTCCTGTATTCAATTTTGTATGACACAACAGAATATGTGTAACCACGTCGAAATGCGTAACATGTCTTAGATAGTATTCATACTGAACCTAATTTACGGGAGCCAATAGAAGCCAGAGATTGTAATCGTTGAATTTAACTTATTGTGATGAAATACGTAATAATAATAGCAGTTACGATATAATTGAACAATAAGGCATACATTCATATCTTAGGTAGTGCTTCAAATACGGCTAATGGAGCGGACTTGTATTTAGGTTTAAGCCGTGGGTTTCTCTTCAGCAGAGATATCAACTAGCGATTTTATTACGTGGAAAGCTTAATATGGCGGCCGTTAAAGAAACAAGTCCGCGGAAATAAGAGTTCAGAAACTCGCCTGCACGTATTCCAAGTAAATGTTTTTGGATATTTAGCAGTTACAAGCATTAACGACATTGCCCATCGTCAGCGGCAAACGGTCATGTGCTCGGGTTTCTATTTTCCAATTCTGTACGACCCAGTTCCACATTTCAAAAGCTCTTCCAGGGTAAAATTTATTTATATCGGTAATGGCTCTGCCCTGTCGCGTGATTCAAGTCTGGAAGGGTAATGCACCCGCAGGAGAACTTCATCGGTTAATTTAAGGCAATAAAATCGGCTGGAATATAATCCGGAAGAGGGTGAAATTTCAGAGGAGCCACGGAGGATGAGAGGAGGAAGAATGGCCGCGAGACACTGAAACGCGTCGAGGCGAGCTACTCGAAGAGCGAGTCTGCCTCGTTCAGTTGCGTTTCTGCTTTTGGACGCTTCGCCGAAGTCATGTGTGCGGCGCCTGCCATTTGAACGTTCGCGAGTGCGTGTTTTGAACTGTGAATTTTGAGTGTTTTCCTTTCGTAAATTCGAAAATTAGGTATAAAATTCAGTTTTGAAAATTTTCAAAATTACGAGAAAGAAAAGAGCCGAGGCGATTCATAAGCATCCAAACTTTGATATTAATCCGCTTGAAATTTCCCGAATAAATTAGCAGAAAAATGCAAGGTTTATTCGTTGTACGTTGTCGGTATGTGGATGGCCACACGAAAATTGCGACTCGAAGATGGGCAACAAGTGGGTGTGAAATGTCGGACTGAAGAAGATTTGTTAGGGCTGGTGAAATTGTTGTTGGGACATCACACTACTAAACAGGTTCAAGCCAAATAATTACTCATGAATTTTTATGTTCCGTGACAGAATATTCAGTTAAGGAAACCTTTAGAACTGATAAAACTTGGAAGTACGCCTGTAGAAAAATAATGAAAATTTTTAAATTAATCTTTTTTGTATGCAAAACTGGCTGAGAAAAAATTAACGCTATGACAAAATGAAATATTCTGTTGAAAATTGATCTTCTGCTACAAGAGCTTTATTCGATGGACTATGTACAAGTCCTTCAAGCTGAATTGTATGCATTGGAAATTGCAACATGTAACAAAAAATTAGTTGCGACTTTAGTGGTAATAAATGTAATAACCGAGAATAAAGAAAAGATGTCTTAACATCAAATGCAAAAACGAGATAAAGTAAAAATTGTTTAAAATCGAAACAAAAAATTAGAAAAATTTTGATGTATAAGATTTAATGATAATTCCATTTAAATAGACGGTTTTGCTTTATTGTTTCTCCAAAGCAATTTTACTTGTTTCAAATTGTTTCTCAAAATGTAACTGTTTCCATAAAATTTTTTTCCTCAATAGTCAATATGTAATGAGAATTCTATCTGAAAAAAAGGAGAGAACTTATATATTTATAATAATATAGGTCGAAACGGATTTTTGTAGTATCATTAATCACAATCGAGTTCGCCATAAAAAGCATGGTTCTTGATATCATCACTGGATTGTACTTTAATTTATATACAGCAATTGCACTCAGAATGTCAATATTAGTATCAGAAAACTTAAATCCTACGTTATAAATATATTGCACATCATAAAAGAAACACTAAATGTGTTCGCCGCATCATGATCAGAAAAGTTTCCATTTTAATGGATTCATGTGTGATTGTGATCGACTGAGACACGATTTCAGTTTCAAAGAACGTATCAGTATAAAATTAAAAAAGGAAATATTTAATGTCTTTCTTATTTTGTATATGTGAATTACTAAGTAAAGTTATATGAATTATGAAATTATAACTAGATTTTATTAATCGACTTTACGTTTCTGCGTTGTATTGGAACTGTTTTATTCCAATCGTGTCAGAAAGTATTTCAAAAATTCCCAGAGGGGATTCCAATTCAAGTTCAATTAAGATTAAGAATAAAGCATGAAGGTTTGTTGTTGTCCATTCATTGGTAACGTTAACTAATCACGTCCTCGGCTCAGCTTCTGGAATAGACGAGTTTACGCTTGAAAACTGTGGTTCCCATCAAATTTAATCTTTGTCCATCTCTGCTGGAGTTCCCATAAAATGAATGTCACTTTTAAATTCGATGAACTCCGCGGTTCTAATTAATGTGAGAAACAAACTTTATTCGTGTTAATTACGGGTGCTTATGCATAATACTTTCAACCTTATTATAGAATCATTGTATTTATTCCTTTCGTTAATTTGATTGTTTTTACTTCAGGTATAGATTATATTTGATACAAGCGTAAATATTGTTGATTTAAAATAGAATATTTCGAAGCATTTACTTTTCCTTGGTGTTAGATTTTGTGATTTCGCCGTCACGGTCTTAAACCATCTCACAGCTTGATTTCCCATGTCTAATAAACCCCTGGGAAATATCACGAATTGAAGGTGTCTGCCATATGTTGTAGCAAATGCAGTTAGCTTTTTCCAGATTAGCGCCCCTTCCCGTCATTTAGAGGGAAGATGCGATATGTATATATACACGTTTATAACTTCGAGCATTTTGAGAAATATAGTTTATGGTTATTGAATTATATATTATTTTCATAATTCAAATTCCAGAACTTGTCGATGATAAAGATTCAGTCTTTAATTTTATAAGAATTTTTAGTTAAGAAACAATTCTATAAAAATGATAAGAAAATTCTTTAACAATAACTCAAGGAAACACCTAAAATTGCGGCCTTCTCACTGAAATGAAGCATTGTAAGTGTGTAAATTGTTCATTAAGTTGGAGGACACCACTAATAATTAGAATGTGTGAAAAATTTTTTTCTTTATACAAGAATGACGGTACTCGTGTTATCGTAAGGAGTATGAAATTAATGAAATAATATTTTTAAGTATGAATAGGCATCAAAACCTTTTTCAATTCAAATTACTGTAACATTTTTGATGATTCTTGATCATTCTGATTCTGATCACAGTAAATGATCATTCGAGACACCTTCTTTTCTTTCTTTTTTAATTCTTTTTGTTGCAATTACAAAAAGAGCTCAAATTCCATTTTCTGCTTGGCTTCCTGCTGCCTGTAGCGTTTTTGAAGTTTCTCGGTTCCTTCTCTCTTTCTCCATCTAAATTTTTCTGCTTTTAATTTTAGGTTACTGATTGGTTCTGTTCCACGTAGAACTTTTCACTTTTCATTTCTGCATCGCCGGTAACATGTGACATCATACGGATCGAAACTTTTTTCCTTCCCGGACGGTTATATCTCTTACTGAGGCTGGGCTTTCTGAAAAAAAGAAGTTTCAAACTTTTTTTCGAATCCACCATCTTGCCAAGTTTTAATATTCCCCTGGCGAATCATCACGCGACGAAAGCCGATATCAAATATTTAATAAGATTAGAGCCACTCCCGCAAATTCCTCCTTTTAGTTACATTACCCATGGACTGATTCTGTGGATAAAACTTTTCCCATCTTCAAAATAAAAGAGCCTACATCCATTATCTATTCCCTCTCCCGTTTGAATAAGATCATTCCCGATCGATCTCTAATCCATTTACTCTTCTCTCAGGCTTCTTCAAGTCCATCACACTCCACACTCGATTGCAATAAACCGATCTTGCGCTTAAATCAATTCCTTTAAGTGTTTTGAATTTTTTTTTCTCATATGTTGAAACTTTTGTTGCGACTATCAACCGTGTTGTCATCACGTACATCAGCCAGAATGAGTTATCTCCACAGTGTTTTAACTTTATGGATTGATATTTTAAAAGTTGTTTGAATAAGGAGTAGTCGAGGATGAAGAAAAAATTTATAAATTTCACAACGTTTCAACTTTTCGCTTACTTCTTCGATTGTGATTTCCCATGACTTTTCCATTTTGAATGCCCGGGCAATTTAAGGTTCTTTGCTTACTCCAATTTTGCCGCTTTCGAGAAAACGTTTTTCTTAAATTTTCAGCTACAATCTAAAAAACTGCATTTTTCTCACTTTTCAATTATCGAACGATCTTACTGTTAGAATTAAGCTTCTTAAATTTTAGATTAATAAGACCTTCATAATTTTTTAATATTTTATTAACGAATCGAAATTTTTTTTTATAAACTTTCATTATTTTCGCAGCTTTATGTGAAAAAATTTAAATGACATGAAAAATAAGTGAAGTAGGCATCCTTTTGCAAACAATTATTTACAAGCTAACAAAAAATTTGCATGTATATATATATTAATATAATGAGGAAAGATTTTTGGTATTAATCAGGAGAGAGGAGATTTATGTAATTTGCAGAAAACTAAAAAAATACAAATCATTACAATATAAAATTAGAAAAAAGGAATTTAAAACATTATTTTATTAAATGTGATTTATATTTACAATAATCTGCTATTATATTTTGAATTAAATATTATGGACGAGATAAGCCGGATTATATTTAAGCTGATTTAAGCTGGCTGAAACAATATTAAATGGAATTTTATTTAAGCAAAATCTGTTATTTTTATGGTTATGGGGAGAGAGAGCTAGACTTTTACGGTATTTGAAAATACTTTCGGCAATTTTGTATTTTTCAGTGATTTTTCAAAATTAATTTGAAATAGTTACGACAAAAAAATGTAAATTAAATGTGTTCGAAAGGCAATATTGGCAATAAGGTAAATTTTTAAAAAATGTTATTATATGTTTAAATACTTTTATAAAGATTTAAAGTAGAGGCAATATAGTTATTTATACAAGTTTATTTTGCCTTGATAAACCCAAAATGGTTGCAGTATTTATATAAACTCTCAGAAAATTATATGAATAATTTGAATTTTCTTTCAGTTTTAGAATATAAAAATTTTTTCTGGAAATAATTGTTATTTTTCTCTCTATTAGTTTCTTGGATATTATATATCGCAAATGATATCTGGAATACCAAAATTAAACTTGAATATCAATCGGCCCCCGTAGCATTAGCAAAATATTGATAATAAATATTGCATTGGCCGGGATTCTTGACGGTGTTAAATTGCCTCCTTATACTGAGAACAAAATACGATTTTTAGAAATTCTTTACAATTCAATCAAAAGATTAATTTTGACACTTCTTTGTCTCTGTTTTTTCTCCTTTGTCTCCAATCCGACCCTGCTTATGGTGCAATCGGCCTTCAAACGGGATACCTTATGGCGATTTTCGTAAATGAAAACGCGCAAAAAGCAGAAAAAAAACTAGTTTTTTATTCCGGACCATTCAAAAAAGTGATCTAACTTTAGCAAGGCCGCCTTCTTTTCAACCGTTCGCATGGTTTTCTTCATCTTGCAGGTCTGATACACCACAGTTAAATGTTCAAACAGTTAACTATCCAAGAACGAAGAAAATTCAGTTTGCAATTGTGTGAAGGAAAGGATGAATTTAGTTTGCCACTTCGAAAATCCAATATCGCACCGAAAGTCATGGCGACATAAAAATATTGCGTGGAAAAATTATGAATGTTATATTTACTACTTACAAAGCTCGTAAAAAAGTCTTGTATGTTAATGGAGGTTTTTCAAAAACTGAGGATTGTCAATGAATTTAGATTTAATTCTACATAGTAATACATGATCGAAACTGCAGATGCATAAATCAGCATAAAAAAAAGACAACAACAAAGACAAAAATATTTATAACGGAATCTTCTCGTGCAGCCCGTCCTCCCGATGAAATATTTTTTATGTTACATTCTAACGGTTATTACAGGACA
The DNA here is from genome assembly GCA_028565995.1 of Ricinus marginatus. NCBI lineage: Eukaryota > Metazoa > Arthropoda > Insecta > Psocodea > Ricinidae > Ricinus > Ricinus marginatus. Next base: position 27,432 of record JAOWBB010007199.1, read on the forward strand.
GAAGGTAGCTGCCTTTACGATATGAAACCTTTACGTACAGATAGGTTTTAACCAAATTTACGATATCATTGCAGGGTACTTATATTTTTGTATGGAAGAAAAAAATGTAACTCAGGAGGAAAATATTGGCTCTTAATCATCAACGAGTGTGCAGGTATATTTATCAGTAACCCAGACTTTGGATGTGGTAGTATCGGATTCGTTAATTTTACAATTTTACTAACAATGAAATCAAAGCATCGAATGGCAGCAAGAACAGGAGTGAAGATTATGATCGTGAGACCGGTTTAAAAAAAATTAAAAATTAAATTATTTTGACGTGAAAGCCTCGACCATTTTGACCTCTTCAACATATCTGAATTCGAAATGCGGTTCGTGAAGTTAACCAAACGATCGGCAGAATCGACTTTCTCTTTATACGCCTTTCACGAGTGAAGTCAGGTTTAGGAAAATTTGCTACCTCCAACAGGAACCGACCCGCTAACAGGCTAATATAGTTTTATATTGTTATATAAAGCGTGCTTTATATAATAACATAAATAAGCTGCTTTTCGGCTTGAAGACAAGAAGTGAATTCTCCATATTTAAAATTCTGGTGTGATGTCTTGATAGCTTCCACAAACAATTTTAAACGGCGAAAGTAGTTTATATATCTTTTGCCAATGCACGGGAAAACACACTTTGCATTGATGAGTCAGTGAATAATCCTTAATTTTACGTTAATTAACGAAATAAAAGAAAAATTATATCAATGTGCAACCCAAAAAAAAAGCATCAGTAAAGTCTCAGTTTAACGGTCAGTTATATTTTAGTCAGCCCAAAGATTGGCTTCGTCCATCCATAAATCAAAACTCCACACCCTTAAGTTTTTTTAATCCACGGGTTTACTTTTGCCATACATAACATTAATTCTGCGTTTTCTTCATTGATTAATATTTTCTCGGGGAAACCTTCAATTTTTATTATTCGCTGGGGGTGGTCTCTGTTGGGGTGAAGCCGAAAACATGCAACACTCTATTTGAAAGCTGGCTTCTGAAGTCGGTTTTTAAACCGGGAAATTTCGATCCTCTTGCATATGTTATAATTAAAATAAGTATAAAATATATATTTCTTCTTTCACTTCGTAAAAGCCAATTTTATACGTCAGACGCTTTTCAACGTTTCACGGGATTGCAATGCAATATGAAATTCAAAATTTTCTTTCTTCCCTCCCCCAATCATGTTCTTGATAATATAATATTTATTAATATAATTAATGCGTGCTCTGTCCGAAAAGCGTGAACCGAACACTGCACGAAACCACCTTTCTCCGATACTTTCTTCATGCATTTAACGTGAGATATTATACTTAATGAAGTGAACACTTTATACTCTACTATAATGGATATAACAAATAATGCAAACATAACTGTGTGTATTACGAAAAAAAATCCTATCTGCAAAAGAATTCACAATGTTAAAGAGATTGCCCTGATGGTCCAAATAATGCCCTAATCCATTGATATTTGGGTCCGGAAATATAAAGAGATGGTAATGAATAGAATTTCATTGGGTCGTTGACTTTGGGGCTTTATAATTTAGGGTCACCAACCCTCGACCTCAGAAACCGTGAAAGGGCACTTTCAGATTACATTGCTTTTAGATTGTAATTTTTTTCATTATTTGCATCCGAATAAATAAAAAAAACCAATTTATCTCATAAAACAAATGTAGGTAATGTTAGATAAAGCATTATTTAGCATATATTAAAGCGTGACTCTTGAAATATAAAAGCGTAAATTATTCGTATAAATCTCTATAATTGTTTAATACACGCTGAAAAAGACGGTAAACTTCGTTAAGTATGGTATCCTATTTCCTTGAACGTTACTTTGGAAGAGCCTCCCTCCCGAAGAAAAGGAATGCTTTTTGCATCTAGAATGCCAAGGACTGTCTGACCATTGGAAGACCAAAACCGTTTCATGGTAGCCCGCATTCTGACCATCATAATCCCAATTTCCATTTCCGAAAAGTATTTAATTCCAAGGTGTCAGACCTCTGAATTTTTTCAGCGGGCAATACCTCCCTGAAGGAAAATTCGTTCCCATGTGCGCGAAGGGTAGTAACCATTCCGTGAGTCCGAAAAATTTAAACCACGAAACCGAAAAAATAAATAGGTTTGGTCGTGTAAATTTGGTTTACTTCAATACTTAATGGGAAATAAGAATTTCCCCTACAGTGTTTGGATTATTTATGTATCGGTCCGCTTTCGGTTCAGGAAATCTAATTTTGTACTTTTGACTTGCTAACGTATGGATGAACCTTGTGTGTGTTTCTTTAGTATGAAGAGACGTCAGTTATGGTCAAAACTATGGTTTGAAGTTGCTCATTCGGAATTATAGAATTATGCATTTTGTACTAAAAAATTAAAGAGATGGCAGATTGAATCCTAATTTTCATTTAATAAAATTATATAAGAAACTGAAATTTGACATTCAAATCTTAAGTCTTAAGGATAGAAAAATGCTTCAAATAATGCTTTTAGGACGCATTTTATGATTAAATTAAAATACAGGTTAAATTAAATTTCAAATTTAAATTTTCAAAATTTAAATTAAATTTCAAAATTTTTGTGTAATTGGTTGTAATGCCAAAAAATGCAGAGAACTACAACCCATTTTTTGACACGAATTGTTTGCAATTTCGATACTGTTTACTTCTCTTCGAACCTTTCCAAAGTTTTTTCTAACCTCTTTTCCGAAATCCTTTTAATCCTCCATCACAGGGGAAAAACCACTGAAGACTCGTGATTCATCCCTTTTCTTTTTTCGTGGGATTCCCAGTTTAATTGCTCCCTTCTTGTTATTCTCTTCCCCTTAGCAGCAGTCCTTTACAGAGCTTACTTTGGGTTTCTTTTCCTGTCAAGGAGGAATCCCCGAGATCGGTTTCCAGACACGATGCAGGGTTTTTCTTCAATTCATACATTTCCTGATTCAGACGTGATCAAAAAAAAAATTTTTAAGATTTTTAGTTTGAAAAAAAAATTTAAATATTACTTTCGTGCATGGAATCTTGTAATTATTTATTTGCAGAAATTTCGATGAAAACTCACACTCAGATGTGAGAACTTTCGATATAAAAGCATCCCTACCTTCTGCTCTTGACATTCGACATTTGACTTAAATGCCTTTACCATATATATATAGCTATTTTCATTATTGCCTATGCCAATAAACGTTTAAAGTCTATGAAATTAAACGAAAGTATCAAATTTGTGATTAGTAATTCATAAATAGTAACGACTAAGGCTCATGAATTTTTTTTTACAAATAAGCTGTCCAAAATATCAAGACTTCAAATCCGACAAGTTAATATATCCAATAACATATTAATAATTTTTGTATACAGTAATAATGTAACGTATTAATTATTACATATTAATAATTACTAAATATTTATTAATTACCTGAGCAGTAAACAACAATTTTGGTTTCATCTTTAAAATATACTAAATACGTTTAATTGAAAGCATAAATAAGAAAGCGCTTCAATAAAATGCTAATAATATTATTCCGATTGTTTAACCGGTAAAAATTCATTTGAATTCTAGAGTAAAGAAAATGAAAGTTTAATGCGTGGCGATCACGTCATTCATCTAATGTACGACGAAATTCCAAGACAAATGCACTGATACTAACATATGGATAAATCTCGTGTGTCTGTCTTTAGTGTGAAGTGCCGTTAGTGATGGTCAAAGCTGAGGTTCAAAGTTGCCCATTCGGAATTATGTAATTATATATTTTGTAGAAAAAAAATAAAAAAAAGATGACATGTTAAATCTTTATTTTCACATACGACAGAGTCTGTTTATTCAAAAATGTAACCTAACCATTCGAGGACATTGACTCTAGGAAAAATTTTCGTATATTGAAGATTTATATTTTTTAATGAACGAGCCAGAATGCGTAGTTTTCCTTTTTTGCCTTCATTAACGTGTAAATAGTTCTTGAACAAATCTGTTTCGGACTCGTGAAAATCCTACGACATAATTTTCTCTACTAATTCAACCTAAAAATTTTGTCTTCGACTACCGTTCTGTCTCAAAAAAATTATTCATTCATGTGAGCTCGGATAGTTCTTTTCTTCTTTAGTCACAATATTTTCAGTGTTCAGGTTAGACAACCTGAGGCTTAAGAGATGCATTGCAGGAGAAAACGCCTTTTCCATCGCGTTTAACAACAAAGAATCAGATCCTAAAGGTTGTTCGCTCGTAGGAAGGGCCACCCTCGCAAATAACTAAAATGCACAACTTGACAATGGATTTGGTATAACCGATTCTGGGCTGCGTACAAAAGAACTCTGCGACAACGCCTTTAACCGAGCATTCTTGGTTGTGATTTTCTCTATTTTGACTTTGTTACTTATGCAAATTATAAAAATTTGATTTCTCATATCCGAGGATCATTTCTGCCTCCAACGATGTCACTACGTGCAATTTTTAATATTTTCTCCGGGATTTGTGTGGCTTTAATGGTGTTTCTTACATCCGGGATGCTGTAAATCCTGTCGTAGGTGAATAGGACAAAAAGCGAGTCTTATCAAAGTACGTTGCATAATTCGGTTAACTTCCAATAGCAGATAACGAGGAGCATGAACTTACAACGCAATTCGTGAGTTTCAGGCCATCTTCAATATATTTCATTTTGTAAATACACCTGCCTATAAGCCTGCCTACAAGTACGTGTAGAATATTTTCATCCAAAGTACAAATTTGTCCTTTGAAAAATTTCGAAGTTCGGAAATGTTATCACGGAGAAGGAAAAGTGGACGATGAATTAGCCGGTTCGTGCGAAATGGTCGCCTTTGGTTCTTTTATTATTATTTTTTTCACAAAACTATTTCCAGGTTAATAATTGTTTAAACTGTTTTAACTGTGCGCGCAAAATATTTTATGCTGTTCATTGTAAGTTGATGTATAAAAGATGAAAATAACAAAAACTCACGGAGGTCGTTGAGATTCGTGCAGAAAGAAAAGCCTAAAGCAGGGGACCACAATGGTAGAAGAAACAAGTCATCCTAATGGAAATGCCATGGAAATGGGAAATGCTGATGAGGTTAGTATCTAAACCTTATATAAAATTTAATCTCTATTCTTTTCTTATTCAAGAAACCGGGATATGGATGTATTCAATATAAATTTGCATTTAAATCTTATTTCAAATTTTTTTTGAATCGGATGTTAAATTTATACCCACATTTTCGATCCAAAAATTTTCATTCTCATTTAAATACAGATCCAAATTCTTGCCTATTCAAATATAATATGAGGCGTACTCATTAATTTTCAAAACGTTTAATACATGCTCCCTTTGACGTATTTCATTTTGTTAACACGTCTTTTCTTAAGTTAAAAAAGCTTTCAGAATATACTTCGAAATTTACTCGATCATCTCCAATTAGCGACCGTATATTATATGAAAAAATGCCATATATATAACTGTACCGAAAAAATTTTTTATGCAGTCATTTGATAAAAATCGAAATAATTGTGTTACTTCAACAAGTTTTTGATGAGTTTTCGTAAAATTAAATTTTTAATTCCTCTTCCTTCCCCGAATATCCAAACTGCGGTATTACATAAAAATAAAAAATGTTAATTTAAGCAACCCCATGATAAATTTTAAATTTTATGCTTGAGCTTTTACTTAAGTCGTTCAGTTAAGATTAACCCCTTTAGAAATATCACGCTGAAATATTATGTAAAGAAAAGAAATACATAAAAATGGAGTTCGGCAGACAGTGTCCATGCTGCCCTTTTCGAGGCTAAATTAATGGCAAATCGGTGTAAGACTTAAAATATTTGCCAAATTATTGTTGAAATTTTTTTAGATTTGGTAAACCCATATTTCGGTTTATTTTCTAAGGAATTCGAAAGCACCGACACCTTCATGCAAGTACCAGCAATAGTCGTGAAATTATAGTTATTATAAATTCGCATGAGTCGCAGAAAGTTTTTATTATATACTTATATTTAATATAAAATTACGTTAAATATTCTGTATTAGCATATTCGTTATCTTGGATATAATAAATAAAAAGCTATTCATACAAAATAAATAAATATATTTCTGCAATTAATGTTTCTGACATTACTGATTTCATCACTTGATGAAAGATGCCGAAGTCGAAATGCGAGAATTTCAATCGGTAAATAATTTTTCTTACATAAAAGCTTGTTTGTTTTCCTCTGGCATCAACATGATGTCCACCATCTGAAACAAGCTTTGGTCCATTGACAATTCATTATATCATTCGTTCACACCGGGCTTTTGCATAACTGTGGGTATCATGCGTGAAACACAAAAATTGAATTCCTTTGATTTGATTTGCATACATGAAATATTGTACTTCCCCCTGTTTGGGATTGTTACTAGAACATTTCAAGCAAGGAGGAGAAGAATCTTTCAAAGATCTCGAGAGAGGAAAGAATCTTAAAAAGAAATATCTAAACTGAAAAGAAATTGTATTTCGGTTTAAAAAAAGAAACAGACGAGAATATAATAAAAAGTTTACGGTGATATTTGTCGTCCCACGAGAGAAAAGTTGTCGATCTTAAAAACCAGAGTCATAAAAATTCACAGTGGTCGGGGCATTAGGCAGCAGAGAATAAAAACTTAAATCCCTGTTCAATGGTAATCCTCTTTTTAACGCCCTTTTAATTATTTAACGCTGCATTTTGACACATACTCGCAAGGCCAATTGGGAACGGAAAACTCATCCCGAAAAACCGCGGAATTCCCGAACGTCAGAAATATGGGAATTGCAACTCAACCCGATGACTGTTAAATCCCAGGCTGTCAACACGACAAAATTAAATTAAATGAACTTTCGGGGAGCGGAAGAAATGGAACCGGAAGTCAATGCGGAAAATCCAATATTTTTCTCAGGTAATATATGATTGCCTTGGGGTTGGAAAGAAAACTCGTAATATCCATTAAGGGATGAATTTTGGATGCGGAATTTAATTTAGGGAACAATGGAATTTTTCTTGGGAATATATTACTAGATTTCAAATTAGCATTAAAACTGCGAAATTCGCGTGCTGCCCCTTTTATGAAAATTTATCGAGGCAATGTTAAAAAAGGATCTACGTATAAAAAAAAATTCCGTCATACCAATGGAAACGGCTGTACTTTCCTTCTTTATCGAGGAAAAATAATAATCTAAAACGCCACTTCACATTAAGCAAATTTTGCTTTTTCAGTCGTTGATCGATTGAGCCACAATTTTAATAATATATCAATAACATCGGTCATAATCCAAATAAAAGAAACTTAAACGACATGTTATAAACTGAAAAACTAAAATTAATCGTTCTTTATTAAAGCTACTCTCATGTCAAATACCGATGAAAATAAATTTATTTTCAGGCTCTGAAAGCAATTATTAAATAAATTTAAAAGGTAAATTAGATTCGGAAGAAATTCTGGATTTGATTTAATGTAAATTGCAACATTAGTAATTAAAATATGCCAAGGTTTATTTATATTCGAAAGGATTAACGTAAAAAATACCAAGATAATAATAGTGAATAGGATCCACAACATAGTTTAGGTAAATTTACGAATAAATCTTTATTCATTTCCTTGAACAAAAAATTTGAATTAAAACATATAGTTTTAACTGAAAGCTGGAACAATGGATTTATGTAGAACAATAAGATTTTGTTTTTCGTCATTCAACCGGAGTTTTCTCTTTCTTTTTGGATAATTAAAATTATCTTATGAACTGTTCTTATAACCTAGATCTAAGAGCAACCATTAACAAAAATAGTTTTTCATACAGAAGCAAAAGTAATGTATGTATATATATTTTCTTTTTATTTTTTGAAATCATTAAATTGTTACACATTTCGGATGTAATCTTTTATTAAAACCCGATCCTTTTATAAGGAAATTATATCATTCCCGAATCACTCCGAAAAATATTCCGCATTTTTTTGCGATTCGCTTTACCCAATCAAATCTCACTGTGCTCATACTTATTTACTTTTACTTTTCATTTTACCTCAATAAAATTGTTTTTATAGTAAGCTTAAAGGCCGTTTATGGGGAAAAGAAAAAAATAACTATTAAGATGTATTAAATCACATTTAAATTGTTGATAAACCGATATTTAGGTTAATAAAAGAATTTTTTCTTTTAAAAATTGATCTGATATCTTTTTGTATTTAAATATATATAACTCAGAAATTTCGTTAATTGCCAAAAAATTATAATATATTTGCTAAAATCTCACGTCATGAAATTGCTCAGAACTCAATTTCATAAAGTAAGCAAAAAGAACATTATACATCGTTCATACAATTATTGCTACTTTTCAAGCATGATTCACGCCACATATTAAGGGATATTTATCATGAAAGTGATATTTGTGCTGAACACTAGCAAAGTGCATATATATTGCGAGGAAAATAGCACGTACGACATATTTTCCTTACACCCTAGACATCGAAATCATTTTTAATTTTAAATATTAATATTAAACATTTTCTCACGTCATACATCCAGTGCATTTTCTCACGTCATACATCCAGTGCATCTTACATTCGATAAGTGAAAATTATATGAAAAATTTGATATCTGTTATATTTCTTATTTATAGGATTAAACAAAAAAAACTCTGAATTATATTAATATATTTTATACAATTGCCAAAGCACATATTGCAATGTAAATTAATCATACTTAACTTTAATCCGTTCCTTAATTTTAATCCTAAATATGATATAAAAGTTAATTAAACTAATTTTGATATCGCATTTAGATAAAGATGACCGCTTTACAGTTTGGATGGATACAGTATTATTTGTAGAATATAGGTATATATATATGTATGCATATATTTAAGACACAAATTCTAAGGAATAGAGTTAAAAAGATGAGATTTTACATTATAGAAACTAATAATGAAAAAAAAACTCAAATTATATATCAAGCGTAAAAATATAATAACAAAAGCTCATTAAAATGTAACAGGGGTATAATAAATCTTACAATAGAGATATAAAAAAATATTATAAGATTGTATAAATAATGTTTCCTTATGAATAAGGAAGGTTAGGCCACGTTGGGCTTTGTTAAGAGGCCCAATGGACATTGCTATGGCCCTTTCAGAAATATAGCTATGGGCCCTTTGCGTGTTTAAGGGTGACTTCGTGTCGATTAGCCCCAAAAACTCAAGAAAAATAAATAATTACGAAAGTCAGCAAATGTATGAGAAAATTATCATGAAAAAAAAAACGATTGACAAGGCCTTGAGAAAAAATCAATTTAAATTCTTAGGGAAATCGCTGAGGGAGCGAAAGAAAAAGGAATTTTAGAGATGAACAAGGAGGCAGGGCGAGGGAGCGAGAAAAGTCTATTAAAATGCAAATCATATGATTATTTAGGAGTCTTTTAATATCTCGTAAGTGTCAACTATTTCGGATTTGACTCTTTAAACAATAACCTCAGAGGTCTATAATCTAAATAGTTTAAAATGAAGTTTCTATAATTTGTCATCGACAGACGTAGTATCCATCTGGAACAGGCCTATCCGCCTGGGCCTTTTCCTCCTGAACAAGGGAGTACATAACTGTAACAATTCCCTGGCAAGATATTGCCCGGTTTAGAAGATCCCTGAAATATAGAAAGAAAAATTTCTTAAACCCAAATATTTTTGTAAATTAAAAGTTATCTTGTTATATAAACGGATATAATATTTGTTATTTTTTTATATACGAAATAATAACCATCCAGGAATTTAGTACCGCATGCGTATGCGATTTTTTTTCTGCATCCAAAAAATCTGTTATTTTCTTTTAAAGAGGTGCAAAATGCTACTTCGCATATCCCGGCTTCCCGGCATACCGGGGGCACGTGAAACTCTTTTCTTATCTAGCTCAACCCACTAAAGACACCACCCGAATACTTGCGGTCCATCCTGGTGAACCCGCGGATAGTTTTCGAATTTCTACCGGCGACACCAGATGGTTGCACTAGATGGTTTAAAACGCTGTAATTTCTCATCTTATAAACGACTTACCCCCTTCTCTTTTAAGAGGGTGAATGTCAGCTCTTTCTGCTAACGATCCGAAGCTTCCTTTGCACCCTGAGGGTTAGCTCCGTTAGCGTTGTCGAAGAGGAGACAATACCGAACTGCCCAGTTCATCCTCTTCCTCGCCTCAGAAAAGGTATGGGCTTGGGCCACTGTTTGCATTCTGCAGGGAGGAGAAACCTCGACTCCGCTCATTTCCCTCCTCCGATCTATTTGCTCCTATAAAATATCTTCCCTCATTCACGCAATCTCCGTGCTCAAAGCCTAACCCCAAACTTGCTGGAGTACGCTCCAGATTACGTTGGGCCGATGCAAAACGGTTGCCCTAAGCACTCGGGAAATGCCGTATACTTGGCAACCGGAGCAGGTCAAATTACCCTCCCCATTCGACATGAGATACAACACCGGGGGAGAGGGAAGACGTGGAGATACCCCCAGGATGCTTTATCAGCGATCAGGCAAATATAAAAATCTGGCATAAATAAATGATGGTATATTTTAACTCTTCATGAAAACTTTGCAGGGACTTCTCGGAGGAATCGAACGCGGAATGAGAAGGGAAGAAGTTGAGAGAGCGGAAACGCGAGTAAGTTATACGGAAATAGTGCTGAGAGCGAGAGGGAGAAGGAAACATTGGCTCGTACCGCAAGAAATTAACAATGTCTACACCACTTGCTGCTTGAGCATTTTAACACTTGCTAATAATACCTCGAAGGCACTCGAAAAATGGTGGCACCAGCTTCATGAGAGGTTTCTAATCACATCGTACGAGATGGTTCCTCACGGCTAAAAACTCGGAAACTCGAATCATTAATGATATGGATGACGGTCATAATATTAATACTAAGGACAATACCACCAATACTATAAGTGCATGCAAACTGCGTCCACCTTCTGGACAGCACCAACCACACAGTATCTAGGATATTTCACAGTTTTATGCTATCAGAGCTAAAATATATTAAAAAATTAATTATGTACTGAATATTGTAACAATAGAAGATTTCACTCAACATTTGATTAGAATATCGTCGTAAAAAAAATACTACATATAAATATCTTTGACTTGTTTTGAACGCCAAGTTGTGGTCCGCAATATCTGAATATTTCACGTGATGGATTATGAGATTGAATGATTCGCTGTTTCGTTTTGTATTTTACCAAATAGCAACGGAAGTTTCATTATTTAGACATCACGTTTGTTCGGCATATAATATACGGAATTCGGTGTAAATGCCCTGCCAATTATTAACTAGCCGAAATCAGTTATTGCTTGTTCAATTGCTAAAAGGTATCATTATATAATAAAGGACCCATTAAAAGCCGTTGTGTAATTTTACTTATAAAATAAAATTATTTCTAATTACTCACTGGGATCGAATTCGTAGCGTGGAACTTTACAAAGTCTGATCAAAAGGAATAACAGAGAGCTAGACTAATTTTGAACTAATTCGAATGCAGACCATGTTTTTTTTTTTTTTTTTACGAATTTCGGCAAACGATTAATCTTTGATTATTTAGATGAAATAACCTAATTCAATATGGTCCGGTTGAACTTTTAAAAGGGATCGAAGTTTGAATCGAAGTTTGGTAACTTAATAACTGGGGCTGACAGTGGAATTGTCTGGTTTCAGGAATCGGCCGCGAAACAGAGAGCGAGGACCAAGAAAAAGGTGGTGACCCTGTCGTCGGCAGGTATCGTCGTCCTGGGCCTCATCATCTTGGGCATTGTGCTCCTGAGCAAGCAGCCGAATTCCCACACCTCGATTAGCTCTGCGAGAATCGCAGAAAATCCAAACGGTATTCTTAAGGATAAAATACTCGATGGCACCTATACTCCGCTCAGATTCAATGGTTCTTTTGCATCGGGTAAGTTCTGCCGTGAAAATTATCCGAATCGGTAGCCCGCTCGTCGAACACAATATGGATAACGTGCGGAACTTTTCACGCGCAACGAAAATGCACAATCCTTATTCTTTAAAAAAATTATGATGCACCGAATCATGCCACACAATGTCAAAATAAGATAAAGTGTTTTATGATAATTTCCACGTACCCTATATTTACTCATTTTTGTGTCAAAAACGCAAATCATAAATTGTTATACAACGCGGAAAATTAAATGATGGATGATTCGGATGAAGGCTCATTGACATTCGTAATGAATAGATGTATAAAAAGTATATCAATTTTTTTTTCAAATACCAATAACGAAGCCAAAAACTGTAAAACAGGTCTGAACAGAAAAAAAATTTAAACAATGTGAACAATTTTTTAAAATAGGATGGAAAAAAGTTACTTTTGCATGGATAATGGATTTCCTTAAACATGTATCTGACAGAAAGATTTTTAATGAAATAAAATTATATGTGACTTAGCTATTTAGTGTGCTGGCATTGCAACATCAACATTTATCTTGTATGTATAATACCTGTTAGAATAGAATTTTTTTATAACTTCATAACGTCCGATTCATTTTCAGTACATTCCTTAAATCTTGCAGATAAATATAAAATTTCAATATTTTTCTAACTTTTTTTTCAGACAATGAAATTTTATATAAAAATGAGATGGGTCAGATAGTAATGTACGACATAGCCAAACGAGATACGAATATTATCCTTGAGGAAAATTTTCCTGTACGTAATATATATATATATATTTTAATATAAATATTACAGGACAATTCCATTTTATTTAAATAAGAAAAAGAAAAACGGCTAATCCACAAAATAGATTCTGCGATACATTAACAGCATTTTTTGACTCCTCACCAGAGTATGTTTCATCTTTTTACAACAGTCAGAGTAAAAGCTATTTGTGAATAGTGATGCAGGGAGATTTGTCTGATAGAAAATGAAACTTTAATTCAGTAAAAGATTTCCGAACGTAAGGAAAAGGATTCGCTATCTCCTCGATAATGGTTCGAACATTTCAGATACTGGAATCAGCTTTGTCGTATCAGCTTTCTGCCGATAGGAAATACTTGCTGGTCGGTCACACATTCCAAAAACTATACAGATACTCCTTCATAGCACACTATGACATAATTGACTTAAATACAAAGTAAGTCGCTTAGGTGAACCAATAGTTCACCTGTGTGTGAATCTGAAATGTGCACAATCTTTTCTAAAATTAAATTAATAATGTATATTCATACATAATGTTACAGGAAGATTTTCCCGCTTAAGATGGAGGAGGGATCTCGTCTGATACTTTTCGCCTTGTGGGCGCCGGTCGGAAACGGCATCGCCTTTGTACTACACGACACCCACGACATTTATTATCGTCCAACAGCAGAGAGTCCAGGTGTAAGGGTGACGAGAACTGGAAAGCCGGGCATTATCTACAACGGAGTACCCGACTGGGTGAACGAGGGTATGGTCTTTTTTTTCGCGTCTGTCGCATTTATTCCATATACAAATTGATAGTGAGCAATATTTAAACTTTTCAGAGGAGGTGTTTAGCTCAAATGAGGCCATGTGGTTCTCTAGAGACGGCAGAAGACTTGCATTCGCCAGCTTCAACGACACCCTAACACGAGTTATGTCGATACCTTTCTATGGCATTCCCGGTAACTTCGATTTCCAGTACACGAGGGCGGTCAACATTCGATATCCTAAGGTGAGAGGCGCTTTTGCATTCGTACTTCGAAAAGTCACAAAATGTTACAAACCGCATATTTTGCAGCCGGGTTCGCCCAATCCGGTGGTTACCCTCCACGTCGCCAATCTCGCCACTGCTGACACCGGCACCGTGAAACTTGCCGAGCTTCCACCCCCAGGAGAAGTATATCCGGAGCCGATACTGACGGCAGTGACGTGGGCAGACGAAGAGAATTTGTCAGCGGTTTGGATGAATCGTATTCAGAACCTCAGCCATGTAACCCTTTGCAATGCCCAGCAGGCAGAGTGCACAAGCGTAAGTAACACATTTTAACCACGGTTAGAGAATATGGAAAAATTATTAACTTCCTATATGTTCTTTTCAGATTCTGATCCTGGGTGATTCAAAGGGTTGGATCGATCTGTTCACGCCCCCGAAATTCTCCCTGAACGGCAAGGAAATGGTTCTCATACTTCCGCAAGATCAAGGAAGCGGACGTGGAGAATATCGGCATGTCTGCATTGCCGAAAAGCAGCTGTCAGGAGATGAATACGCTGTCAGAGCTATAACAAAAGGAGCATTCACTGCCACAGAAATCGTCCATTTCGACTCAATCAGAAAATTAGTGTAAGAAATCAATAAAAAAATTAAACTTTCAATCAGTGTGGAGAAACAGTGAGGTTGATAGTTCAATCCAAATTCTAACATCTCCACCAGCGGCGCCAATATCTCAATAAGGAACATTTGTACGAGTCTCGTTCTTTTATTAACATTGTTGAAAATTTTTCCAGTTACTACACGGCAACTGAAGAAAATCATCCGGAGAGACTTCAGCTTTACGAGGCATCCACACTTCCCGGCAACGGAAAGACAAAATGTTTAACTTGCAATTTAAAATCGGAATTAGATCAAAAACACTGTCTTTATAATAAGGCTGTGTTCAGCGGTGGTAACTTCTCCTCCTATGCTCTAAGTTGTCTCGGTCCAGGTAACTCTTGAGAAGATAGAAGTAAAATCTCCCCGAATTTAGTATTAAATACACTCAAGATATGTTTCAGGCATTCCCGAGGTGGCAATCTATAGCAACGAGCACAAGAAGGTTGTAACCTGGGAAAACAATGCCGTACTCTACGAGAAACTAAAGGATAAAACAATGCCTATCGTAGAGAGGATTTCCGTTCCCGTTTCAGGAGGCTTCAACGCCCAAGCCGTGCTCTACTTACCCCCGGATATTGACAGATCTGGCAATAGCAAATATCCGCTCCTTGTCAACGTGTAAGCAGAATTCGCTTATTTTCGAATTATTCCCATTCTATCATTGCTCACCACGCCTCTTTACAGTTATGCGGGCCCGGATTCTTTCTTGTCAACTGAAAAACACAACGTGGATTGGAGCTCTTACCTCACAACACAAAAGAACATCATTTATGCTACGATTAACGGAAGAGGTTCCGGTCTTTCGGGCAACGAAATGCTCTTCTCCGTGTATAGAAAATTAGGAACTTATGAAATAGAAGATCAAATCAGCGTTACCAGGTATTGGGCCGTCATCCCCAAGGATTGTCTTCGACTAACTTTAGAGTATCAAAAAGGCAAATAAAAAAATTTTCGTTCTAGTTATCTGCAAGAAAATTATCCGTTTATCGACCGCAAGAGAAGTGCCATTTGGGGATGGAGCTACGGCGGGTACGCTACTGGCCACGTACTTGCTCAGGATAAAAACGACGTCTTTAAATGCGGCATATCTGTCGCGCCTGTCACCGACTGGGCGTATTACGGTAGGTGAAGTGATCGAGTCTACAAGCCGAAGCTATCATGAGACATAGAAATAAAGTAATTTGTCGTTTCAGATTCGATATACACAGAGAGGCACATGGGTTTGCCGCAACCGGACGACAACCTCGTTGGCTACGCCAATGCCCAGCTAAATGATAAAATAGAAAATTTAAGGGGGAAAGAATTTTATTTGATCCACGGCACATTGGACGACAATGTCCATTATCAGCAGAGCATGATGCTGTCGAAGGCCTTGGAACAAAGCGATATACTCTTCAGACAGCAGGTAAATTGTTCACCAATTTAACATGCATTTCACATGACAACAAATGTATCATGAGCTTTATGCACTTTTAGAGTTATCCAGATGAAGAACACGGACTCGCCGGAGTGCGCCCCCATCTCTATCATTCTCTGGAAAACTTCCTGGACGACTGTTTTGCCACGGAACAAGAATCCGAGTAAGAGTCTCCCCTTCGAATCACTCTTTAATTTTCCTTCTGTTTTATAGACAGCTCCCCTATGCAAAATCGTGTTTTTATAAAAAAAAGAAAAGAAATTTCAAGTCATATCCTTTTTAGACATATAATTTAATGAAAGAAATGAAAGAAAATTTATAATCCGTTGAACATTAAATAGGTAACGTCGCAATGTGATCAGACAATAAAAAGTTTTCTACGCTTACCATCGATTTACTCACATTTAATTACAAAATGAAAAATAAATGAATTAAATTTTCTACAAGTAAAACTCAGGTAATTTTTGTCACCTATTACAACCGAAATAAAAGAAATAAAATTATATTTAATAAACTTTTAAGATTATTTATTTACAACCGAAATTTGATTTAAAAAAATTTCCTTTACTTAATTGTTTTAATGTAATAAAATTTTTATACATGAAATATAAAAAGTTATGATGCAAACATATTTATTCACAATTTCCATCTGAAGACTGATTTGATTAAAATGATTAATAAGAGAAAATAAAATGTTTTAATGTTAATTTTAAAAAAAATGAAAAATGTTGATAGCAGGCAACTATGAAAGTGATTGAAAACTCAGAAAAAACTGAGAAAACCTAAGTATCCCATTTTGGCTCCTGAAACAAAATTTAGATAATGCAGATGTGACTTTACATCATCAATCCATGAATTAAAAATTAAAATTTCAACAATAGTTTTAAATCTAATCTAAACATCTTCATTTTGTAATCTCTTCAACAAAATTATCTTAACATTATCATGATACATACATATAAAACTATTTTTTACAAATCAAATATCTGGACATTTTGATTTTAATCAAAGTTTTTGGAATTTTATCATGCTCTTAGATATTACTATGAATAATTGCTAATAAGTTTAAAAAAGTACTGTTTCTTATAATTTATAATTATGATATGATTTTAAATAAATATATAAAAATTATGTACAACAGTAAAAACTAAATTTGCCTTCTTCAAATAATTTAAATAATACTCAGCACTGATTACAAATATGATGTTTACTAGAATTTCCATTGAGAGTTCCTTGTGATTGCAATGTTTATTTGATAATTTAGGAATTCTCACTTTCCTTGAATCTAAAATGAAAAAAAGATAAGTCACATTTTTAATATGTAAAGATTTTTATCACATCTTTTTTCATTAAAAAAATTCATAAACTTGACCTGAAAAAAAATGTGTGCTTTTGTAATATACAATGTTTCAAATGCTGACTTACTTGCATTTAATGCATGTATAAAAAACAGTTTGACCTTCATCAGCAGATCTCAATTGTAGGGTGGCATAAGACATTTTGTCACTTCCACATTTTAGACATTTTCTATCAACTAGTGGACCACTTGAAGCTTCCTTTGAGCTTTTGTCCTGTGAGTAGTCTTGAGGAGAATGAAAATGTATTACATAATGTGACTGGATACCTCTATATGCTGTCAAAATTTTATAAAATTAAAACTGATATATTTCATACAAGATAAATAACTTACATGTTTTCTTTTGACTAATACCAGTTGAAAATAATAATCATCAAAACATAGCCTGTGTTTAATAAAGAATAAATTTTCAAAACGTACTATAACTTTATACTTTTTAAAAAAAGTCTTTAAAAACAGGATTCTAGTTTACAATTTACATAGCTAGTGAAAAAAAAAAATATTCATCAAAAAATTATTCAGTGACTCTAAATAGCTGATTGTGCTCGTTTAACACTAAAAAGTAACTAAAAAAGCAATGCAAAACTTAATTGTTTAAGTATTATAATACTTAATCATGTTTTAATTAGAACTTTTGAAAATGAAAAAACTGCAGCAAAATGAAGTTTTTAAACTTTTTATATACTCTAAATTTACCTTCCGGTTTATATTCTGTTTCACACAAGAAACATTTTAGAGAATTTAAATCTGCAAGAAGTGGGAGAATTGTGCCGCAATTTGAACAGAATCCCGGGTCGCTAATAAAGGAAGTTCCATGTATTTTAGAGGACATTTTTCCTGAATTAAAGAGACCAGGGAACTCAAATGCAACACCAGTTTATACAAAACGGAAACTGAATGTTATGATTGGAAGCACAGCCTATGTTGCCAATTTTAAAAAGGAAAATGAGAATTCATTATAGGTCAACAATGTTGAAATTTCGATCTAAAATGGCTTTCTGAAAAATTTTACATTTTTTGTTACTTTAGTTAATGTAAGCAAATTGTTAATTGTTTTTTCTCTTTTAAAAGTTTATTTCTTATTGGTTTGATAGAACTTGTATTCAAAGTGTTATAAAACAATGTATTACTTATTTTATATTGATTTAAACTAGAAAATTATGAAAGAAGTTAGATAAAACATACCGAAAGCCTTATTAAGTCCAAAAACCTCTTATTACAGTTATGACAAAGTACAAAACAAATATTGTTATTAAAGCAGTTATAATTTCATCTAAAACAGACATAGAAATGATTTATATGATTTATATATTTACAGTAAATTTTCCCTTAAAGGAGTAATTAAAAAACTGTCAATGTTAACATGAGAATATTTCCTTTTTTTTAAATTTGTTGTAATTTCGTGTGTTCGGGAATAACAACAAAAATAAAAAATTGATAAATCAAAGGAAACTATTTCCGGTTAACCATATGCATCTGATAAAGAAATTTTCCTTCATATTTTTTGCTTCTTTTTTCATTTTAGTAAATCAAGTGTGTCTGTGCCAAAAAAAAGAATGAGTCCAAAGGAATTGTTGAGTCCAGAAAGCCAAACAGAAGACTTTGAACTCTTAAGTTCACAAAAAGCGAATAACTTAATTGATGTTAGAAAATATCGATCGAGAAAAACTGGATTGTCGGTTGTCATTGTACAAGTTGAAGGGCCCATAGTGAATGGCTATTTTGCGCTTGGTAAAAGTCATTTCAGTTATTTCAGAGTAAACACTAGTTGCAAAAATAAACCCAGAAGTTTTATTTGACAATAAAAATCCTAATTTGCAGCTACAGAAAGTAATGATGATGATGGCTTGGCCCACACTCTTGAACATCTTATCTTTCTTGGTAGTGAAGACTACCCCTATAAGGGCGTCTTGGATCTTTTGGCAAATCAAATGTTAGCATCTGGCTCTAATGCTTGGACAGATATTGATCATACCTGTTACACAGTGACAACTGCTGGCAGTGAAGGTTTCCTGTCATTACTGCCTATATATGTAGATCATATTTTATACCCTACTTTAACTGTAAGTGTTATTGTTATGAATATCCATAATTATCATTTTCAAAGTAAAATTAAGACACTGATTGTTTTGTTCTTTATATCAATAGGATTCTGCATTTATAACTGAAGTACATCATATTGATGGAGATGGAAAAGATGCAGGTGTTGCTTATTGTGAAATGCAAGGAGTAGAAAATACTTGTGAAACTCTTGTCCATAAAGAACTTACTAAATATATTTACCCTGGAGAATGTGGTTATTCTGTTTCAATAGGAGGAAAATTAAAAAATTTTAGAGAAAGTACTACCAATGAAAAAGTAAATCACTATTTATTTTCTTTTTAAATTGTTTTTTTGTAATTTCATTTGAAAGAAAATCTAATTTTAAACAATTTCAGGTGAGGAATTTTCATAAAAAATTTTACAGACCAGACAATTTGACATTGATAATAACAGGTCCAATTAATGATGAAGATGTATTTAAGGCTTTAAAACCTGTTGAAGATAAAATTCTATCAAAAGGACCATTAGGTCCTTTCACTAAACCATGGCAAAAGCCTGTCCCACCATTTACAACATCACAGGATATACTGATTAATTTTGGAAATGATGAAGAACATCATGGAACAGTTTTTATTGGCTATAGAGGGCCCTCTGCAGTGACAGATTTATATGAGTATGTTATATTATTTTAATTTATTTTCAATAAAATTAATGTTATTGTTTTTAAAAAAACATTTCCAGTTTTAATAGGAAAAATTGTTTAAAATATTTTAAGATTAATTTTCTAATAATATAAACCTCCATTTTTTTCATTTTAGAATGACTGCTTGCATTATGCTATTAAAATATTTGACATACACTTCCATCAGTCCATTGCAAAAGCAATTTGTTGAAATAGAAGATCCTTATGCAAGCAATGTAAGTAATTCTAAAAACTGTATTATAGTTTAGTGAATATTTCATACAATCTTTGCTGTTATTAGGTTTGTCATTTCGAAAACTGATATCATAGACATGAACAGAATTATCTATAAATTTTTTTTTGCTTGGATAGATTGAATTTCTTTCTTGCTCTTTAAACATAATTTTTATAATTAAGCCAAAAATATAAAATTCATATGAACATATATACCAGTAAAATGATACTTTTTATTGTTTTTCATTTTTATTAAATTTTATTATATTTTAAAAATAATAATTTTTTCTTAATATTTTAAGGTCACATATTCATTTGCAGAAAACTCAGTTTCAGCATTATATATTATTTTTGAAAATGTGCCAGTTACTAAGCTGGAACTGGTAAAAGATAAGCTTTTAAAATGCCTGAATATGATATATGAGGGCAAAGAGGCTTTCAACATGAGTAGAATGAAAATGGTTGTACACAAGGAAGCATTAGGAGAGTTACTGAATATGGAAAATAATCCTCATAATGCAGTGGCGTTTATGGTGATAAGCGATATCGTTTATGGTAACACTGTTGAAGATGTAAGAGATGAAAAAAGATTTTGTATGTTTTCTTTTCTGTTTATTTTTGATTCAAAACAATATTAATTTATTTTTTTCAAGTTCCGTCAAAGACTCCATCCAATTGAGGAATTTGAAAAACTTGAACAGGAACCAGAAGAATTTTGGAAGAATATTTTAAAAAAGTATATACTTGATGCACCTTTTGTGTGTGTGAAGGGTAAACCTAGTATTGAAGAACGGGAAAGAATTCTGAAAGAAGAGGAAGAGAGATTGGCCAAGCAAATAGAAACTTTAGGGCCAGAAGGACTTATGAAAAAGAAGAAGGAATTAGAAGATGCTTTGGAAAATAATGCAGTTCCTCCACCCAAAGAAATGCTTACTAAATTACCTGTTCCAGATGCCAAAAAAATTCAATTTCATTCCATAACAAGTTATTCATGGGAAAAAAGCATTTCATCTGCTACATCTAAATTGGATTTCGAAAATTGTCCTGTTTGCATATATTTTGATGATTTAAAAACAAATTTTATTTATGTAAGTGGATGAAAAATTTTACTAATATTGCTGGAGAGGTTTTTAAAAAAAATAGGAAACTTTATTTTCCCTAGGTTGTTTACTTTATTTTACTTTAACAATTGCCTGTATGTGAATATGTATTAAAATTTAGAAACATTGACATTTTTAACTTTGATCCTTTATTAACAATTTTATGAATGTAAAACAAGTTTATTTTGAATGATTTACGGAAATAACAAGGCAAGAAGAAAATATTCATATAATGCGATAAATTATGTACACGAATTTTTTACAAAAAATTGTATAAAAGGTCAATTTTCTTTTCAACAAGTCACGTTGTCTGATTTGTTACATAAATTTTACATAATATTTGATAAATTTTAAAAATTAGTCGCAAAATCTTTAAAATAAAAAAATATTTTCAAAGCGATAAAATTTAAGATAAATTAGGATCTCAATCTCACATTCATTAGCTCACATAATGAAGTATTAAATTTTTGGAATTTCAATATCAATTTATATTTTTTGCATATTTTTCCTTATTCATTCAATTTATTTAAATGAAAAACTCAACATATATCACTGCTTTATTTTCTATAAAGCTATATATATATATATACATGTTTCCATTTTTTTTAATGAATATTTTTTTATTTTTAGATCAAGGTTTTAATGGATACGGAAAAGCTTACAACGGAACTGCGACCCTATCTACTGCTGTTTTTGGAATCCATACTGGAATCCCCTATTCAGCGAGGAGAAAGACTTATTCCGTATGAAACTGTTGTCGCGGAAAGCGATGAAGATACAGTTTCTTTATGTGCTAAAATTGGACTGGGTTCTTCTGGACGTTTTTCATGCGGAAGTTATTGCCATTTGTTCTGTCTGGAACTACAAGTTTGTAATTCTTTTGCAATAATTGAGATTTGGTTTATTTAATTTTTTTTACTTAACATTTCATTCTGACAGGTTGAACCTAGTAAATATGAGAAAGCTGTGAGTTGGGTGCGAGAATTTCTTTTTCATACGGTTTTTACCAAAGACAGATTAAAAATTATTGCAAACAAAATAATAAGTGATGTATCTCAACACAAGAGACGAGGAAATAAAGTGGTATATGATTTAATGAGAGGAATCCGGTATGATAAAGGTATATTTTAAGAAGCTTTTGTATTCGTTATATGCCGAAGATTTTATTTTAATTTTACTCATAATGCAAAATTATAATAATTTATACTTATTAATATACAACATTTACGTAACGAATTAATTTTTTTATAATTTGCTAGTGAAAACAGTCATCTCATTAGATAAATATAAAAGTAAATTTTCTTCAATATAAGCTTTTATATTAAAATATGTGCTTCTTTAATGATTTACTGGAAGATGCTGCTACATATATTTTTCCATCCTGAAATCAATATATTTCAGACTGTAATCATTATTGGACTAACATGCTGCGGCAGCAAAAATTCTTAACAGCATTAATTGAGAAATTGGAATCAGAGTCAGATTGGCCAAACATTCTAAGAGACATAGAAAAAGTGCGTGAAATTTTAACAACACCTTCCAATATTGTTGTTCATATGGGTGCAAATTTAAATACTTTATCACAGAAATTTTCAAACGTTTTAAGTCCATGGGATAAACTTTTCCCCGATTCAGTCCAACCTAAAAAAGTAAGGTAACGTATCGTTTTCTTTATATTTAATATTTTGTGAATTTCAAGTGTTGCAGTATGTTTTTCATTTAGATATTTTTTTGAATCCTTCAAAAATGGATTTTTTTTTTTACAGATTTGCGGTTAAAAGTGACCATTCATATAAAACCCCTGATCAGAGTAAAATAAAAAATGGATGTGTTGTTGGAATGGGATGTATCGAGTCTTCGTATTTCTGTCAAACCGTACCATGCATCAAAGACTTTAACGATCCGGATTTGCCAGCATTATTGGTTTTCCTTCAGTATCTGACTCAGCTCGAAGTAAAGATTACTTTATATCGTCAAACAAAATGTTCTTAATTTTAAATTCTATACATTATATTTCAACATTTTTGTTTTTCAGGGGCCCCTGTGGAAACAAATTCGAGGTCGTGGCCTGGCTTACGGTTATAGGCTTCACCCAGCGCCTAATGAAGGTCTTCTGTACTTGACTTTTTTCAGTTCCACCAATATCCTTGGATCATATATGGAAGCAAAGTCAATAATAGAAAATCATTTGAAATCTGACATGGAATATGAGAAAACATTGTTCCATTCCGCAAAGAGCTCTTTGATTTTTGAAATTATCGATTTGGAAAAATGCATAGCGGGGGTATTCAGTCAGTCAGTTATTTCTTACTTCAAAATGGTTGATCATAATTTTAACAAGTAAGCACTTTTAAAATCCATCGATTCATTTCTCGTACCGCTAATCTGTATTTTATTCGTCATTCTTTGACTTATAGGACACTCGTAAGTTCTATATCAAAGGTTGAAATGAGCGAGATGGCAAGTGTTGCATCGAAATATGTTTCCGCTCTTTTTAATCCAGAAAAATCAAAACTTAGCGTCGTTTGCCAACCGACGAAGGTCGAAGAGATAGGAAACAAGTTCAAAGAGTAATTATCTTTCAGAATTGTATCACATTAATTTGAGTTAACTTCTACCACCTTGTATGCAGAAATTAAATGCGAGAACTTTATTGTATTTATTTCAGATTAAAGTTTGACGTGAGCTTGCAAAAATCCCTTGAAGAAGCTTTTCTAAATCAAATTTAAAGAAGTTTTACGAAACGTAAATGTGAAGAAGAAAACAATATTCTCCGTTCTGCTTCTGGCAAAGTCACGAACGTATCATGCTGGTATTTCAGCCTCAAAGCATCTCCTTTTTTAATTAGATATTATCGAAATTCGCATTTGATACATTTATGAAAATTTTTATTGTAACCATTTTTAATAAAAATGAGTTGCAATCCTACATATAAAATTTTACGCATAATACATAATAAAGACTTTATTAATAGTATAGACAATGTTTAATATTAATAAGAATACAAAGTATTTTGTCAATAACCTAATTACGAATATATTCTCAAAAGCTCCGTAAAAAACAAATGAAAACATATAAAACTGCAAGTCAGAGCGTTATTTGTTTTGGTATTTTTATGAATGAAAGGGTTTTGTAAAGTTAAGGTTTTCATAAACATTCTTAGCGGAGAACATAAACCAATTGTAAAGGATATCGAAATCGAGAAACAACTAAAAAATCTGCAATTATTGGAATAAGTAAAAATGATTTGAGGTTTGCCGAGGTGTGCTCGCTTTCTCTTGTCAATAAATGTGCGTCACTTGCGGGATCCAATGGAGGAAAGAAAAAGATGTTCAGTAAAATATCGGTCGACAACAGCGTAATTAACTTTCAAGCATAAATACGAAAGAATGATCCCTAATGGAAGTCGAAATTAAAATCGACATCAAGTCCTGCAATTAATCTTTATTAAAAACAATTTCAAAATCGTAATTACCGCATGTCAGATTCCACAAGAGCATTTGTATCATTCTTATAGAAAAACGATGTCGAAGATCATAAGAGTTATTTCCTTGGGCTTTGCATCTTTAATTAAACAAAACGAAGGATCAATTTTGATGAACGGGTAATTCGCAAATCACTTCGTTGGAACCCGCAGATGGCCTTAGGACAAGAATTAGTTGATTCTCAAAGTTGCAATTTTGCTTCGGAGGTCTTTACGTGCGTTCTTGCATCCGATATCCAACGATCACAGCTAAGTTCAAAGTAGAGTTTCGCTAATAAAATTAGGTGTCAATCATTCACCGAAATAAATCCCAGTCAGACGTGAGGCGCAACAGGGTTCGAGATCGTCCAAGCAGCAAGATCCGAGTCCAAGAAGGAGGGCTCCCTACAACTCGAGATCCTCCTTCTGGGAAGGAAATGGGAAGGAGCAATGCGCTGTCTCTTCAATGGAAGAGTCTTCAACGGTGCAAATCAGCGGAAAAGAGCATTTTAAGAAGCGCGGGCGTTTGAGGAGTGCGGGGAAGCTTTCACGTGCAAGCATACGATCCAAGAACTCTTAGGATTCTCAAGGTTGAGAATGGAAGCCGCGACACTACCATACCGATCATTTTCTAGGCGAAGCACGTTTCGGAAGCGATGGATTCGTTTGTTTGTAGAGTCGATTTTACGTGAGGGTGACGCGCGATGTCACGAAGGGGATGAAATTCAGTTGCGGCGACGCGATCGGTGCGGCCCTTTCGTTTCGAGGCAATTCTCGGGCAAATACAAGCAGTCGAAGGCGAAAGGGCGGGAATTCGAAGGAACGGCGGAAATGCGTGAATGGGAAGTCCCAAGGACGGAGGCCGCGGAAAACCGAAAGTGAAAACTTAAATTACATCACCCGGTTGACCTAGAGCAGACGGAAAAACTTCGCGGAGCGAGAGATCGCAACGATTTCACTTGCATTTCCCCCGATAACGCGAATCGCGAAATGATCATAAGAAGAGGGTGCCGTTCATAAGCGCAGCACTTTCCAGGCACTTGAAGAGAATCAAGGTCAGGTGTTTCTGGCACCATCGGATGTAACGAGCCGCCCGCCGCCTCAGTGCATTTGCAGCCGTTCGACGGAATGGAGCTCGGCCACGCGTTTTTCCTCTTCGCCTCTCTCGCGTTCGCTATGTGCGTCGGGGCCGACAGGAAGTGTCTGGCCGGAAAGGAAGTCCAAGAGAGCGAGGACGTGAATCTTTCTTACTGCGAAACCCTCCCGTGCAATCTCCGCAAGAAATCGGTCGTCAGCGTCGAGATGAAGTTCACGCCGGAGCAGGACATCACCTCCCTCAGCAACTCGGTCCAAGCCGACATTCTTGGTGTCCCGTTCCCGTTCATCGGAGTCGACGGCAAGAGCGTGTGCGGGAAGATCTTCGACGCGAAAACCGGAGCGAAAACGGGTTGCCCTCTCAAGAAGAGCAACGAGTACGTCTACAAGGATCAGTTTAAGGTACTCGAGGTTTACCCGAAAATCAAAGTGACCGTGAAGTGGGCGCTCCAAGATCAGGACGGTCAGCCGGTGGTGTGCTTCCAGATACCGGCCAGAATAACGTCCTAAGAGGGATGCTGCACGGTGCGCCGGCCGGAGCCAGCGCTGGATCTCCTTAAGTTGATCCCATTTTCGGGCTAAGTTAAGTGAAATGGTAGACGCGATCTGTACGTAAAATTACACTGGGATCGGTGGTTATTTGAACTTTATTTACCATGATGTTTCAGTTGCTTTTAATGTTCAATGTTGAAAATATGTCTCTAAAATTAATTAAATTTATTTATACGCAATTATAAAATAAGTAAAATAAATAACGGTTTTTATTATTTATTGTTTCAAACTTGTGAGGTGATAAATCACTGTTTTATTTCACTGTTTTATTTACGATGAAAAATCTCATTTTTTTGATTTTTCGTGACTAAAACTTACTGTAACTAGTTTTGATATAAATAAAAGTCCTCTTTAAAGAAATTTTGGGACATGGGAAATTTTTCCTAAGAAATCTGTAATGACAAGTAATATATCTTATATTTTTTTTATTTATGGTTAATATTTAGTAACAACCTAACCTAAGACAAAGATATTCTCGTATCCGTATCATTTAAAGTCTCTGTATAAAAATATCAGCCTTTGCTTAAATCTGAAAATTCATATTCACAATAGAATGCAACGAATTTATCCTTATTCCGAGTTTTGCACGAGAACCAGCATTTTTCGGG
This sequence comes from Ricinus marginatus, assembly GCA_028565995.1. Taxonomy (NCBI): domain Eukaryota; kingdom Metazoa; phylum Arthropoda; class Insecta; order Psocodea; family Ricinidae; genus Ricinus; species Ricinus marginatus. The sequence continues at coordinate 54,323 of JAOWBB010007199.1, forward strand.
CAATAACATACTCATGATGAATTCCTGCTGAATATTTCAGGTTCAAAAAAAGGCTCTGATGACAGTAAATTCAACAATCGGCCACAAATTTTCCAGAAAAATAAGGCCAGATTTTTATTGATTAACGTCTCCATCTTTCGCAAGGGCCGAAATCCATGAAGAAATAGGTTCTTTCACATAACGAACGTTGACTTTTTACATTGCTCCATAATTATTCACTCACAATTCAACTCTGAGAAATACTAACTATTGTTCTGAGTTAGTATTAAAAATTGGGGCCAAACGAATAAAATAGGTGGTTAAATTATACAGTAACCCATCGTCCATTCAAACTGGGACAAAGGTGTCAAACGGCTTATGCAAGCAATTATATTAGGTTAAATTAATCACATTGACTTGTACAAGGCGTCGTTTTGAATTAAATTTTATTATGGAAAACGGCGAACGACCAATTTATAAATGTATATTTTTCTTAAAACTAAATGACAAAATAACTGGAAAAATCTAATTTGGAGAAAAAAAATCAATGGCTTTTCAGATGTTGAAACAAAACATTGGACGGTGATTGAGTACCACATTTGCGTTATATATTACAGTGAAGATCACAAGAAGAGACTTTTTTTTTCTAATAAAAAATTTAAATTACACGATATTTGCATAAAACTCTCATTCTGCAATATTCGTATGATCTTCACTAATTTGAATTTTAAAACAAAGCGTTCCAGACCTCTGCCTTCAGTGTAAATTCTCCGGCTGAGTTATCTCTCGGTAATTGTGCCATTGTATATGGCGTACCATCCAATGCAAAGAAAAGCCTTGAATAGTCATTTCTCCATGGCAGCAAATCGGTGAAATACAATGCTGCTAACATTTTAGTGAAAGTGAACGAGGGGTGTGGTAACTCAAAAACTGTCTGGAACAACTGAACATGACAAAGGCAAATAACAGATGAAAGCCTACCGAACGAAAATATCAGGCGACTTGAAAGACACTGTTCACAGAGATTGTTCTGGGTACAGGATGGTGAAATTCATGTACATTGGGGTCTAAACATTGTTAAAATTGATAGTTGAAAAAAAAAAATGGTAGCTTTTTGTTTCATGCATTAAACAATGATCATGCCTTAAAATGTGGCAGGAAAGTATTGAAAATGTATACCATAAATAATGATTTTGATCATTTGAACCGAATGGAAGAGGGGGATTAATCATCTTCCTCTTAATCTAATTTCAGATATATTTTAAAATATATACAGGGTCCTTTCAACATATGGAAATTTTTACTAAATCAGGAGTATTCAAATACCTTGGCTTTTTCATGTCGCACATTTTGTAAATTTTTTTCATTTATATTATTTATTTATGTAAATAAAAAAGAAATTTTTCCAAGTTTTTGCATTACCTATATCCGTGATAAAAATTGGACATCTTTGACAAAAGATGCGATATTTTTTCACCGATACGTAACTATTAAGTTTTTTCTTTTTTGTTATTTGAAAACGAAACTAAGTTTGAAATTGTTAAAACCAGATTTTTTCACGCCTTAATACAAGGCATATGTGTATTTGCATACATAATTTCAAATTTCCCATTTAAACAACATTTAATAGGGGAATTTTGATTGCGTAAAAAATTACTGGATACTCTGGAAATGAACCAAAACAAAAAAATAAAATATTTTAAATTTCAAACTGGAAAGTTTTAATTGTGATGTATATATGCTGATCTATTTTTTATACTATTAAAGATACAGCATGGATACTAAAATTAAAACTCCGTCACCTTGATTAAAAGTTTAATTAAGATTATTCTTATCTTTGGTCCAAGAGTTTCTGGACCACATTAGATATGATATATTAAAATAAAAATACAACATGGAATTACATTGAAAAAAAATTCCATATTTTGGAAAACTTCCTAAGTGTGAATCTATTTAGGATTAACTGACTTCTTTTTTATTATAAAGCTTGTGAATTTTGAAACAGGAAATGCGACGGTTAAAAACAACAGAATTAATTCAGGTTGTGATCTGCTGCCTCCAAAATATATTTTTGAAGTTACCGAACATCAACATTCCCAAGTATATTATCATACCCGACAATTTAGTTTCGCCTATAATGAAAGTTTTTTTTTACTACTGGATTCTCTAACGAAGGACGTTTAAATTTTCTCGAACGATTAAATAGGAAGTTAAATGATTTGTCAATTATCTTCATTTTTCAAATCATTTCCAAGTGCAAGTAGTACATTCATAGCTCCATTATTTACAATACTCTTCATATCTCACCAGATTGTTCTTACGGAAAAATATGCTGTACATACACAATATTAAGATATTGCTGCATGATGTTTATGCAATCAAACCCCTATTCTTGTATTAACTCCGATTCTTAAGTCGTTAAGGTGATTAAATTCCTAAAATTCTCATTCCTATCTGAAATGATTTGCTGGAAAATGACGATTGAGAATTGCAAGTTCACATTTATGCTGGTGCATGTAATTTTTTAACTATTTTAGATTGCTTTAGATTAACGGAAGAAATGCGAAAAACGGTTTACTATGTTTTCAGGTAATGTACCCATTCTTCATACGCCACTGACTCCGTAAAAAGTATAATCTACGAATTGCCTACATACGCCACTAACTCCCTAAAAACTATAATTTTATTATCGAAGGTCTGCCGCGGTCGATGACAGTCAAATTTGCATTCTGGAATGGAAACAAAATCTGAAAGACATCCTCAATGGCAATGTTTCAAGTCTTCGCAAAAGTTACGGATATAATAAAATTATAAAACTGTAGAATGATATCAAAACGTATTAGTTTTACAAGCAAAATTTAAAGAAGGCATGTGTATGTATATTTATATATACATACACAGCAACTCAGAAAAGATAATGAAAACAAAACTTGAATTTTTCGTTCCATGCTTGTACTTATCTCTGAAAATTTTTTATTGAATTAAATAAAATAATCTGCTTCGCAATGAATTTGAAATTCCTTCATAAAGGAGAACATTTAAATTTAATTCAAATATGTAAGTAGATAATTTTGAATTGACTAACATACTTAAATTTCAAGAACTTCAATCCGCAATTTACGAAGAAAAAATTCGATGTCTTAACAAAGAATTAATTTAAAATACTTAATCTTTTGTCAATATGAAATGTAGAAACATAAAAAAAAGCCAATACACATAATTATGCAAACTTACCATCTTTAACTCTACGCTTCGATGCATTCAGCATGTTTACAATATTTTCCGAAATCAAAAATAATTTTACATTCTTAACTTTAATAAAAGAAACTATCAAAAAAGAAAAGATATTGAACACCAAGAATTATTATCGTACATTACTTTTAACGATTTTTGTGGGTCAAAATATTTTTAGTCGTTTTCTTTTCTTTTCTTTTTTTTTTTTTAAATATTCCAAAATCATTTACTTCAAGAGAGATTAAACCCAGTTTTTTAAAATGCAATAATCTTTTGTGGGATCACTTTATTTAAAAGTCAAACTTATTATTTATACATATTTTACTCCGCAAATACAATTCAATATTTGTTTTTATTTGGCCGATATTTTTGTTTTTTTAAAGTTTGGACGGGAATGGGAAAAATATCAACATTCAACCCATAAAACAATTTTTTTTTAAGTAATTGGCGCCATGTTCCAAGAGAATCAACATACTTTTATGGGACTGGATGAGATTGAAATTCGCCAGAGATTTGAGCAAGGAATCGCGCCTCTATACTGACCTAAAACGTGCATCCTCTATTATAAAAATCTACGTAATTAATTAGACCGACGAAAATCGCGACTATATTACATTCACGGCATCATTTAACGGGGGAATTTTTAAAGTAATGCGATGGGTTGCCAAAATCGTCTGCAAAACTTGGACATACAAAAAGCTTTAAAATACAATCCACTTTGCTTAAGAAGGCCTGACTTGAAGCAGAAAGACAAAGAAATTTTCGATAATGATTAATTTCCACTAAATTAATGGCCATTTTGAAATTTTTACAATCATCAGCGAAAGTAGAATATATATATCATGTAATGTAAAATGATGAATTAACGAGAAGTGTTTAATTGGAAGGGAAGTAAAAACGTCTTAAGTAGGATAACTAACAGGAAAACGACCGGGCCGATGCAACTGCCGCACTTCCGATTGATAACATCGCGACCTCTGACGGTAGCAAATCAAATCAACGGCAGTTGTCGTCACCTTCGCCTCTCGTTTATTTACAAATGGCGCCATCTGATGAATGTTCTTCGTTCCATGTTCTGCCATTTTTAACTTTCTCCAACTGACCAGTTCCCTTTAAACTTTTAGCGTTCGAAAAAATGCGCGTCCGCTAACATCATAAGGCCGGGTTTTCATGCGATAAGTGCGCCGGAAAAATAAAATTTCTTTGACCTAGCTGTGAATTAAACACAAAATAAACTGCATAAATGTTGCAGTTTCTCATCCGTGCAATACATAATCTCGGATATCTTTCCGCATACATAACCGCTACTGGAGAAAGTTCACAGTTTCTTGCAGTGTATGATTAAGAAAAGAAGGCTAAAGAAGTAATCGACACTTCTTTTGCAGAGTCTGGTCATTGTTTTTGCATTATTTGCAAATTGATTGTTTACACCAGACAAAAGGGGATTTTATATACCTGAGAGCGAGAAATGTACTGGAGAGCAAGTGAAAGTGTATAAAGATGAAAATAAAAAAATAAATTAAGATTTTATATTGTCAAGTTCCGTAAAGACGGGAGCGACACCTGAATGGGATTCCATTTCGTCTCCTGATGCTGAATTCTAATTGTTTTTTTCACCTTTTTGAGATCTTTCAAAATATAAAATAAGAAACTTACGTTCTGATGAAAGTGCTGGAGGAGCTTGAGCAACTGTCACTTAAAATAGATGCTCATTCGTTGCGGAATTTAGGATTAATTACAAGTCAAAATGTTAATAAAAATCTGTTTAAAAGCGAATGAAATGTGCGAGAAACTGTTTTGACGAAAAAAAGAACAGATTCGGAAACGGAAACCATGAAGTATGAGAGAGGCCAACATGTTCGTCATATACGTCCGGCACTCGCTACATGGGTCTGCCCTTGTATATAACGAAATTCTGAAAAAAATTTGCAGCAATAAAAATGAGACATTGCTGGAAGTTCCCAAAAAAGTAAGCCATAGCAAATAATTTAGATGACTTTCCTAATTAGGATAAGACTAAAAATTCCATTTTATAAAAATCACAAACTTTAGATAAACGTATTATATATGCATAATTTTGTCCAAAGAAAACTTTTGGAAAGTTATGTTAAGAAATGATGAAAAAATATTTTAGTAGGAGATACTTAAATTTGAATGAAAAATTTTGAAATTGCTAAAATTTTAAGACTATTGAATATTTAAAAAAAATTGATATTAATAAAAGAAGTCATTAAAATTGATAAATGTTATTTATGATATAAAAACGTTTACACATACAATTTAACAGTTTTTTATTTCAAATGGTATGAATTCAGAGTACAACATTATGGACAGAAAATGAAATCGATATAATATAGATACAGTGATTCGTGTGGATCTTCGTTCAAGTTTCAAAAACTTCAAAGTAAACATTTACTTCTTATTTAAATTCTTGTTAATAACTTTTGGCGTATAAGAATCATGAAATGTAAGGAATAAAGCAGTTTTAGATATGATTTTCAAAAATGTTTTCTTTTATATTTTTACGCATTAGATGCATCTTATCGCAGCCGTTATGAAGACACATGAGCAAAACCCATTAATTTCTGATGATTTTATACACTTTTACCCAATAATTAAGCATTATCCATAAGAAATTTTATATCTCGTGCTGGAACGCATGTGCAACTGGAAAGTCAAATTGTAGTGATTAAAATAGAATATTATTAGAAGACAGTCATTATTTTCTGCATAAATAAATATGTAAAAAATTAAATACGAATTAATTTATTGATGTTATAAAAAACATTTTTTCAATTCCCAATTGATTGTGATTCACAATCACATGTAATCTATGTAAGATAGAACTAGCTTTAATTCATTGTGAGCTACTTGCTTTTTGCGAACAAGATGAATTTACGAATTGCTAGTTATAATGCAACATAATTTAATTGGCATTGCAGATTCTCCTTTCGATATGATCTACAAATTGTCCGAGGACTTGAAAATGTCACATGGGTCATTGGGCCGCCTGCTTTTTCCAAGTGATTGCTTGCATGGAACAGAAACTTAAGGCAAAAAAGAAAACACTGCACCAAACTCCGAAAAGTTTTCAAGAGCAATAAATAGTTAACTACCAATCAAATGTGTAACTGGGTTACCGCATAGAAAGTGAAGATTATAAATTGTGGGTAACGGGGTATTCGTCAAATCACTCATTTCACATTAACAATGAACGTTCAGTTTGACATAAATAAGATCCATATTTTTTTTTTTTGGCGTGACTCGTTAAAGATTTCTGGAGCACGTCGAGGGCATCGATGGAGAAGTTTGTCTGGCTGCATCACGGTATAAACAATTTACGTCAATTAATATAAAATTACTATGGAAGCAAATCCTTTTTATTTGAAAATTTATTTTTTTCAATACTAAATGATGAATTATTAAACGCGATGCTGCTCTGGCACTGATGTGCACAATATTTCGGTTACAGAACCTGTTGGTTCAATCACTAAAGATGACTCTTTAAACCACCTTCCCTAGCAAAATGTGATATTTTATGTTTATTAACATGTACATGAAAATATATATTCGTTCAGTAAGAGAAATATAATGGTCTCCTTTTTAAGCATCGAATACAATATATCAGTCCCTTGCTTTAAGTAATTATTTACCTAATATTTTTAAAAATCACATTTAAATATTATTTTTTTGTTTCTTTTACAAGAAACAGTCTCTGTATTTATATATTTGATATATAGTTTACAATGTAACATAGTTTCGTGTATAAAAAAAAATCTTTTTTTCGTTTTTCGTTCATTTTTTATGAGCGTTTGTTTCTATACGAATGAGAGCATCTTTTCTATAACATTAACACATTTCCTAATTATATTTTGTTTTCAGGTTTATAAGATAAAACACTTTTTCTAATTATTCCATATAATTCTTCTTTATTCTAGCACCCAGAAAAATCATCACTCTCTTTTACCATTTATCAAATAAAAATAATTTCCGTAATAAATCATAAATAAATAAATTCCTTCTTAAATTAAATTAATATCGAAAAACATTATTTATCACATCTAACGGATTTGTAACATTATTGTTGCCTACTGCTATAATGCACATCAACATATATGCTCCACCTAAAATCATTATCACCGTAATAAACCGAGCATAAAAGTATAATTACCCAAAATAAATGCTTAGAGAATGTTTTTTTCTCTCTTCATTTGGAAAAGCATCAATAAGACGCATCTAACAGCCTGTCACTTGGGGATATGCGATTAAGAGTATATTTTAATCTCTACCTTTTGATAGTTACCAAATAGGATTAATTATTCCCTCGGTATATGTTATTGAACTTGATTTCCGACACGGAAACGTACGTGACGCAAAACATGTAAAAATACATTATGAGAGCAAAAAACAATAAAAGTACCTGCCATGAATATATATAAATATGTAGCATATCCTACTTAAAATGAAAGCTCGTACTCAGGACTGAAAAGTTTTAAATTTTACATTTTTTGAAAACAAAAAATTTACTTAATACGTAATATCTTTGTTTTTAAATATCATCATTAATGTGAAACTTATATTGAAAAATTTTAAATAAATATATTGCTGATGGCAAAAAATGGATTTCATTCTGAAACACTTTAACTATAATTGACGCCATTAAATGATTAAATAAAAATTAATATAATATTCATTCCAGATATCCGTTTATTATTATTATTCATACTGAACACTAATCGAAGCCCCATATAAAGCTTTCTGACACCTGGTATGACCCGTCGCTTATTTAATATTCATTTTCACAGGTGCTGATACCCATAACAATTTTTCATTCATATTCTCTCATATTAGCATTTAGATTTAAACTCGTAATGTTGTAAACTAAGAAAAAGTTGAATCTTGAAATAAATATGAAGCTTTGTGAATTATGTGAATATTACTCAGTGTAAATTTTCTTTTGTGTTCACAATTTGTGATACAAGTTTGGACCAAAATCCAATCCTTTCTATCATAAATCATAAAGAGATGAATCTAGCATATATCATGCAAACTTGCACAGTTAATCGACGCATAAACGCAAATAAATATGAAGAAAAGCTGAAGCATTTTTCATTATATGAAATATTTTTTTATGCTCAAACTTACAATATATACAGCAGATTAATGTTATTTAAGCTAATTCTGTGCAACTGACGAAAGAACAGAAGGAAAAAAATGAATTTATCATAAGGAGGAGCAGACTTTCATGTTCATTTCTTCAGTTATTATATTTAGGTTAAAAGTAAAAACCAAAGTGAGTGCCTTGGTACTTCACACGTGGTGCCTCGGTTCGAATACCCTTCCATTGGAATCGAAACTTGTCAGTCTTCATCTTTGCTTTCGCGCTATTCGTACTCGTTTTACCTGTATCGTGCACTCTTCACGTGTTTTTATTTTTGTTTAAATCACTAACATACAACTTCGTATATTTTTTTAAAACTTGTAAGTAAAACGCTTTATGATTTTAATTTATTTAGTTAAAAGTTGTTATAAGCCTTTTGTATAATTTTTTTAATCAATAATAAATATGTAAAAAGTAATTTACCTTTCACTTCTGCTAAATGCTTTTCATCATAAGGTAAGCTGAATGAAATTTTACTTAACATTATCTTTGTACTTACTGAGAAATAAATAAGTCATGTTTCATACGGTAGCCAACCTGGGTTTACGATATTTTTTCATAAAGCTCTATGTTATTCCTTCTCTTAATTCGCGAGTTTTGAATTTCCATTGTTGACCTAAGTGTCAGTCGAAAGAAATTTTGTTGCAGCATCCGGTAATATATTAAGTAATGTCAGGAAATTGAAATCGTAATTGTGTAGCTGTATAAGAGTCGAAGTTATCGATTTAATGTTTAGTAGTTTTAACAAATTTTCATCAAAAGCAAAACTTTTTTAAGACGATTTTGGCCAATATGGTATGGAAAACTCTAGAAAAGATATGAAAGTTTCGGTTTTCAACACACGAGAGATTTGTATAGGTATAACTTTGAATTCGTTTCATATAATAAAACAATAGTAATATATGCTTGGACTTACTGTTTTCTTTAACAGATTTATAATTAAAAACTATTTATTGTCGAAATAAAATGTCGTTATTATCGAATTTTTTTATTTATAAAATTATTAACCGAAGACGTATTAGTTTGCTTACAACCAATCCACATCAGCAATAAATATTTAAATGTATTCCGTACTTAAATCATTTTCATTGGAAAAACGAACATTTTTAATTTCAGCACTGAACTACATTAATTAAAATTAACAATGATTCACATTCTAATTGCCACAAATTTCATCAATAATCACAGCATCTTTTTCACTGAATGCGATCTTAACGCGTTGCATTAAACGAAAAAACTATTTTATTTTTCTTCATATTAAATCGAGTATTTCTATATTTGAAATGTATGCAAACCAGGAGTAAATTTCCACTTGATTAAAACAATTTTTTTATTTTAAATAACTTAAATTTGTGGTTTACACAAATAAGGATTACAGGGAAATAAATTATGATATGAGCATGAATTGATTTTAACGTCATCGTATAGTATGACAAGGAGTATTTTTTACTGTTTGACAATGAACTTCAACCTTCTGCATTTGTTTTAGGAAAAAAGGGAGTAATTATTATTTTTAAAATAAATTACATTGGAATTTATACATTGGAATGTACAAAATAAATTACATCTTAAATCAAAAAAAATATATGTATATATATTTATGTACACAAACATGGATACTTCAGACAGGAGGAATCTTCTAAAAATAACTTTGTCCAAGCCAATTTTGTAAATTTTTAGTCTGCACTCTGGATCCATAAAAACGTTCAAGAAACTCTTACCTTGGTAATGTTGTAGCGTGTGATTTTATGTGTTCAAGATCTGAGGAGACTTTCTCTCCATCAACGGAATATTCGCCATCATCTGGCAAAGACACTAAGAAAATAATACATAAAATTTAATGCTCACTTTAAACTGCTGTCATTTAAATAACGTATAATTTTTCTCAAAGGACGAGTCAGATTCACCCGAAAGCCACCGCGCAAGAAGTGAATACTTTTCGAAAGAGGCCTCTAGGGTCAAGGTTACAGCACGGTCGAAACAGCATTTTTCGAACATTTCAGGCGATTTCCACGTGGACGCCCGTTGCCCAATCCCGTACCCAATTAGGCTGCGAAAATGGCACCCGATCACCCATCGTGAATTTGGTTACCACCTGACGATCCTGAAACCGGTATCTCCATGCATGCATTTATTCAGCATTTTTCCAGGTTTGCCTCTTCATCTTGGGCATCCTGTTCGTGCGATTGTGTAAAAAAAAATGTGGAAACGATTTGCGACGTTTTATTTCGCTGGCTCGATGAAAATTTTTAAAAACGACGAGAAAAAGAAAAAACGAAAAAAATATTCGCAATAATTAACCCATTTGTCAGCCTTCTTTTGAGCAAGGCTAACAGCATGCGGAGTATGGAAATGTGTCTAGGACAGTGTCAAATGGATGAGTGAAATAACATAATGGTGCATTATAACGGATCGTCAACGTTTTCTCGTTTTCTGAGTAAAAAAGAGCTGTTTTTGCTAAATTGTATCCGATAGCAATTTTTCTCATAAATTTTCTGAAATCTTCCGGATTTAACCGCAGGCATTAGCTTTTAATGAGACATTTAAAAAAAATCAATGTGATATCATTTTAAAATGAGTTCTTACGTCACATAAAGTCACCGATGTTACAAATTAAGTAAAATGATTTTTCTCATTTGCGCCATGAAAAAATATGTCGAACTTATTGTGGTGACAGTTTTATTGTGTGCACCACATCTTATAATTGCTGTAAGTGTGTAAAGGCTTTGCTTTACAGTTTTGTAATTTGAAAACCCCCAAGGAAAAGTTAAACTCATTCGTGATCCACGTAACATGCATCGTAATTATTAATTTGAACGTTTCATTCGTTTCAAATACGTTCGAACGTTTCGAATTAATTATTTCTATTTTAATTCATGCTTTGAGCTGTACCTTTGCAGAATTTCTTAATTAAGGAGCGCCCGCTGAATGGATCCTGAAATCAATGGATTCTCTCCCTGATCCATGAACTCCGCGAAAGCAAAATGGATTACACCCCCAAGAACCTGATTTCGGGTAATCACCGGAAAATGAATAAAGAGCTTGCTATAGATAAATGCTACAGCTCATTCTTTCATCTACTTCGTATTGTGGCGTACAGAAATAGTTTTCCTTTATTTGATAGACTTTATCCTAGTATTAAAAGGAATTAATCTCACTCCGATGCAGGAAAGTAATAAATAATGTGGCCGATACGAAAATTTTTTAGTGCTGAAACAATCAGAAATATATATTTTATATTATTAAATGCAATATAGAAAGTTTTAAAACAACGAGTTGTTACAAGTTTCAAATATTCTATATCCAATAATAATTGTATAAAATCAAATTACTTCGGTATATTTTTAAGTTTCATCAATACATTCATTTTATTTACTGTAAAATATTTCCATATGAAAATCCTTCATTAGGTAAGTAGACTAGTGACCGCAAGAATTATTGTAATGCATTTAAGTTGTATTGACCAGTGTTCCCCAGATCTTTAATGGAAAACGTATCAAATTTTTAAAAAGTTCAATAAAATGAATTTGACAGTGCCTTTTCTGGCACAGCTTTTATTATATTTTTATTTTCAACAAAATGTTTGTTCATCTTTTTTCTGAATTACAAATTTAGAACATTAAAAGAAAAGTATGTATCAAAAATTCTAAAACAATTTTTTACGTCAATTTGAACAACTCAGCCAAGTTTAATCAATTTCTTTTAGGTCGATACCGAATTAATCATTATATTTAAGTCAGTGACTTTTAATTTTCTTATAATAAATAGACATAACAGCATATTGATGCAATGATTTACACAACTATATTATTCTAATGGCATAATTATTTTCCAGTAAAACTTTTTTACATGTTTCTATGTACTCTATCATGTAAAATAAATGTTTTATTATGCAGTTTATAAAATCTTTAGGTTTTTTTAACCTTATTGGATTTAAAAGCTGTATAATCCTTAAAGTGTGAGAAAATATCACTTACCATAATTTCATACTATGTTTTCATTTTAATTGAACATTCACATATACTGTATTAGTTACTTTTCGGAATTCTAATCAAATGAAGATGTGCTTTTAATCTCTCTTTATTCTATAATTAACTTATTTAGAAAAATAGTAAACATATGATAAAGTATTAAAATACATTATGCATTCACCTTACCTTGTACCCTAGTCGTGAAAATGAGACTTAGTCAGAATACTTTATTAAGGACTTAATTTTTTTCATTAATAAAACAGTCCTACAGCTTCAGATTCATATTTAATGATTTGACTGTACGTCAAGGGACTCAAAATTTCATAATTTGATCATTTTTACTTATTAAATCCTAAATGTAATGCAATCATTTTATAAAATGAACAATTATGGCCTTTCATATTGGTATTTACCACAAATATGAACTTTCCTTAGTCAATATGAACTGTTGCTACACCGTGACATCCATTCACGTTGAATAATTCAATGACTATGGAATTTTAAAACTCAACCTAAATTTATTTATCATGTTAAAGGTCTTTGAACTTTTTCGGTTCTACGTTATTTCAGTTCCCAAAGGGTTATATCTCGAACTGATAGGAACATTTTTGAAATTTTTCTTATTTATACATATTTTAAAGACCTTTTAAATTAATATCAAAGGCTTGCAGATGCTGTTACACCGATATCAATAAATGGTCTATAATAATCAATTGGTTAAATAACATGAATTCCTCGACAATGTATCGTGAAAGACTTACTAATTATTTATTTTATATATTTATATCATAATTATATAAATATTTGATTGTAAATATTTCTCATATAAATTTATAAAAATAAAATATACATTCTTAAAACTTGTTAACCTAACCTAACCTAAAATATTTTGCACTGTATCAACTTCTCAATAATAGCGTTATTAAATATAGAAGAAAGAAATCACATACATAAAATTGATTTAATTATTATCAACATTTGTAGTCATTTTTTTTATTTTCCAAAAATTATAATAAAAATTATTAAATAGTTCAGTCTTTATATTTGATTTTAAAAATAATCTTAATTTCTGATGCTTCTAAACAGCTTTAAGAATTGTTTCAAGTGTCGCATAACAATAGATTTTAGGGCTCTGCAAATTAAATATATATAATTCTCCAGCTTGTTCCAATATGTGAGCATCGAATTCTTAATCCACGGGATTTCTGAAAATAATTTTCCAAATTATTTCCACACTACTTTTTTTTTTACCCAATATTATTTTACTGGAATACGGCGAATATATTACAGTTTCTTTCCATATGAAAATCATTATCATTTTTGCTCTTAATTGGCGGTACTAATCTTTTATGTGCATCTAATGAAAAGGGGACAGACTTTGGTATCTGAATAGTACATTATAAAAAATACAAATGAAATTTAAATTAACTTTCAAAAATATTGTAAAATTAAAATTACTTTTCCATTTTTCCTTTTTTGTAATATATTTACTTTAACATCTTTTCAAATACTGCATTGTTTGAATTAGTAGAACATGAAAATTCGGGCGCTTCATAATGAAATTGGTATATTTTGCGAATGTAGAAATAATTAATGTGTACGACTTGAGTATACTTTGTGTAAAGAACAATTTTTACAATTATAATTTTTACAATTGCACATTTAGAGATTATAAGCGTATCGGGCGAGATTTGTTTCCTTTAATTAGGGCGAATAATTAATGAAATTTGCATATAATAAGCTTTCTTTTTCATTATTCACTAATTTTTCAGTACAATTTAAGTAAAATTCTGGTAATAATTAACTGCAGCATTGAATAGAAAAATGAAAATGTCAAAGTTTACGTAATTATTATGTAAATTTTGGAATAAAAAATTAAATATTAAGTTAATAAAATTTAGAAAAAAGATTTAGTCTATAATAGCATCATTATAAGGAAGAAATTAATAAGAAAAGTATTGATAACAGACATATATTAAGTTTAAAAATCTTGAATAGTCAATGACAAATATGATATTAATGCGTAATTATTTTCAGTACTAAGTTTTAATGCATTTTCAGTCACCAACAGGGATATTGGAGATTTTTCCGAATCTGTTGGAATCTATTCTTATGTAAATAATTTTAACTTCCTTGTAGATTCATTGTTAATGGTTTTATATAATTTTTTATGTATTCTATCTCTTAAAAAATTTGAGGTACATTCGTCAATCAAAAACAGAATAGATAATGTAACAGTGAACTATAATAAAGAACCGTATAAATAAATGATTCATTTAAAGCATACTACTTTCTTATGACTAATATGAAAAATATTGGAATATTGTTGGAATCAGTATCAGATTAAACGAACTTTAGGATTAATAAAAGTTTATAATGATATTAATGTTTTTTATAAGAGAAAATTTTTCCTAGTTAATTTGAGAGTAAGAAAATAAATTCTATAGCTCATATAATGCATTCATATGATATTAATTAAATGTATATGATAACTTGATATTATTATACTCCCTAATGCAAAGTATGCTAATTTTGATAATAAACAATGCATAACAATAGTGAATCTTACATGACACATAAAATTGATAAATACGAACTTTTTTGAATAGCATTTCGAAGACAAAATTCAGTTTTTTACGCGGTTATATTTAAATTTAGACAAACTGCAATTTAGATTACAAGAATAGCAATTCAATGCTATCATCAGAAACAAGCGCATCAAACCACAAGATGACTAATTAAATTTTAATACAGATGAACATTTTAGTTCATAGCACTTATACTACTGAATATGCGTATTTTTTCCTCAGATGAGTGGCACGAAAATATGGGGTTAGAAGATCAATTCTGAGCTGATATTGGAAAAATTGTAAATCGTCAATCTGAAGATAATTAGGAAAGATGATAGGAAATAATAACGACATCTCAACCTTTAAGGTAAGCAAGAAAATTACATTCTCTGAAACGCTTAAATTGAAGAAAATCCATCCCGTAATTGATTAAAAGTCATGTGGATATATAACTCAGCTGTTTAACCTAAAATTTAAAAAATTTTGTAATAGCTTTATTAAAAAAAGAAAAAATAAAGAGCGATAGATTTTATTTAAAATGCAATTATATAAGGCTTCATTCATATATATTTCAAGGCATATTTTATAATTTTAAGATTAATGGAATGTAGGAAGCCTCTTATTGAAGAAAAATAAATAATTTTTTGTAGTATGTGAAGTATAATGAACTCCAATTCTTAACAAAATCGCTTTAATTTCATATATGTATCGAAAATTATAGTTCAGAATTATTTTGTAGTTATACAAAGTTTAATCTACAAAACTTGAATATTTCGTAAAATAAATGTGCTTATTATAGATAGTAAAGTTGAACGGCCAGATTGCTGCTTTGAAAATAGTGTGTACAAATGATTTTGTGAGATCTCAGAAAATTAAAATAAAAAAGAGAAGTAGAAAAATAAGGTATAAAAACAAAAGCTATATTTTTCAGAATGAATTTTGCTTTTTACTTAAAATAACAGCAAAGTTAATTTATTCTGTATTACGATAAGTTGCAGAATCATCACTTATATATATAATGTATATATAATATATATAAATTTATATAATATATATACATTTATATTATGTATATATTCTATATACATTATATTGATCAAATTTTTTTGCATCAGACAAAGCAGTACAAAAAGTTTGAAATATTGTAAAAGAAGACTTAAAACAGTTTTTAAACCGTTTACGATCATTCATATAGTCAATCCACGACAGATGTAATAAATGTATAAATCTCAGACTGCAGATTTGTACCTTATACTAAAATATGATCAGTTTTAATTTCAGTATAGGTAGTATTATTAAACCATTGCATAGTGTTTTTTAAAATGAAATGTGGAAATCATAGCTATTTTGATGCCACTTCATATTATTAAAAAAAGAGTATATTTTCTAAATTAAAACAGATTCTATATGAAAACAATTTTCTTCATACGTAGGATATATACAAATTTGTTATAATCTGGTTTAATGTGATATTTTGTAAGATGTCAATAATTATTTTGTTATTAATTCTCCAATTCATCTAATATTTACTTCTTTCATTGAGGAATTGCATTTTCCACCCGCCAATGCATCATTAATTAGCGTAAGTGCTAAGTTAATAGCAAATAATTAACCAAACTCACCGCCAAGATATGACAAAATTCTTATGGATAATTACATCAGCGTATGAAAAGTAGGAATATCCCAAACTCCAAAATAATTTTTTTATATATCTTCAGAAAATTATCCAATTTTTTTAATTGTATAAGCGAAGACTTAAAATTTTGCACCAGAAAACACTAATTCATATATGTTAGCCGCAAACCTTTCTTCATCATATTTTCAACTAAATATTCTGAAAATTACAATATCATTATAACTTGAAGTGTGGTTTACGACAAAACGAGCATTATATCAATAATTTAACCATTTGAATCATAATTTCATTTCTCAATGCATTATTAAATACTAGCAATGAAATTAAAAGTAATTCTTAGTATAAGATTTTAAGTAAAGGATTTGCGACTATTCTTGTGAAATTAAATTTTTGTACTATATATCATAGGATTAATTTAATTGCAATTTAAAATTGCGGTTTAGATCCATATTTATTATATATATTTCGAGATTACATTGTACAGTCTTATATGTTTACAATTAATAGTAGGCCACAAATGTGGATAAAGAAAAAACTATGTCTCTTAAGGAAAATAACTGTTCAAATAAAATTAAGTTTCGCCTCATGAGGTTAATAACCACACTTTCAACATTTAAGCCACTTAGAAGAAATGATTATAATTTTATATGTCAAATTTACAGAGACGAGAACAAAGGATTATATTCACATTATAACTCTGAATTTCGTTAAAGTGAATAAACATAATATTTTGAAAATGAAAAAATTTTATTATAAGCACAATTTTTTTTCATCTTAATTGTATAATTGGATCTTCCCCATTTTTGAGGTATGCTTTACCAAGCATATACATATTCAGGGAATATACAAACAAATATTTATTTTTAAATACGTTCCTTTCAAGAAATATAAATTTTTTTACAGGCATTTATGTTTATGGTGCTGATCGTTTTAAGCAAATATGCAAACATATCTAGAATACATAAGCAAACATTACAATTGAATGGGTAAATGAAAATTTAAATTGGAAAACAAATCTTAAGATGAAAAGTAAATGTCATCATTCTGTCTCATTACTACTATTTTGAAAGTCTATTATTATCCGCTAATGCCACAGAAAAATATATATTTTTAAGCCATTATATTATTTCTTCTGACGGCGAATAATAAATTTTTATTGCTTTATTTGCTTTATTTGATTATTGAATGAAAACTGATTTTTTGATATGTAAAAATTTAAGAATCGTTTAAACTGGTAGTGCGATATGCTAAAATTATTAACAGACCATTTCAAAATTGTTAAAAAAATCATCTTAAAGAACATAATCGAAATTATTGTCCTGCACATGTACAACGTAACGTTGAAATTAGTGTCTAAAAGATTGCAACCACCAATCTAATTTAGACACATTTCAGTTAAATTTCCCTCTGATCAATAAACATATTAAATTTACATGCAATTAATTATATTGTAAAATGTTTCGCCGAAAAGCGGAATATTCCGCGATAGACCATTTTTCTTGACCAACGCGAATTAATAAAAAAATAATATTAATGAGCCTATAATTGTGGATGGTGCTGCGAACTACATACGTTTTCTCGAACTGCAATCAGACGGTGCTGCCACTGAGGCAAGGGCCAATAGCAATGGCGCTCGATAGAAGTAGTGTACGTTTCGCTACGATCGTTACTCTTTAAAATATGCATTTCTGCTTATTCTTAATAATTTAACGTCGCAATAAAATGAGGTTCGCATTTAGAAGCGGTAAACAGTGTAAAATGATAAAATAAAAAACTTCCTTAACATATTTCCGCCGTCTTCTTATGCTGAATCACAGGGTGAAATTTCAACTTGATTCGATCTAGCGCCGAGACCTAGAAAATAACAAAGGTAAGACTTACAAAATCGGCTATGTCCGTTTTCAAATGCAGTGGATGATTTTTACATTGACGTTGTGCAAATGTCGATGATGGGAACAGTACGAAACGGGATTGCCATGCCGTTTATAGCGTTTCCTTTCACTCGGATCTTGCAAAGATTTATCGCGGCTGGAATCGATTTGGCGTTGATTAATTTCGCTTCCTTTTCATGAACAGGCGGAAGATTTGGAACGCGGAGGGACCCAGGAAGAGGATTCCAAGTTGAAGAACCGCGGAAGAGCGCTTTCCAGAAAGCTCCGTCGCGTTTGCATTATGTTCGCACTGTTCGGAGTTGTTGGAGTTTTGGCCGGGCTCGTGTGGTACCTTCTTGGGTGGATGTCGCTCTTGCAACTCGTCCTCGTCGCTGTAGTGGCCTTTGTTGCTAGTGGCAAAAGATATCGCTGGTTCTATGTAGCTGCTTGCACACTGAAGAGGGATCTGACGTAAGTCTACAAATTTTCCAAGCGAACCGAAACAATCGATCTAAAATTTAGAAAAAAACTTTAATCACCGACAATTTGAATAGTTATGTTTCTTCGGATCTCTTTCTCTCCCCAATTATAACAGTGAAAGTATGTTATTTCATTAAATTTCTATATCAAACGCTATTTTCATATGGTACTTTCATGTAATTTAACATTTCTCTCCAGATTTGCCAATAATTGCCTGCAGTATTAAAATTAAACAACCATAAATAAGTTTCCTATTTGTTATTTAACAATTTTAATATTTTGAAACTTCCATAGATATATCACTGAAATATCTTTAAAATACAGAAAATTATTGAAAAGTTGATATTACATTAAAGCCCAAACATGAAAATGTGGTACCAAAAAAAAATATTTCTTCGGTGAAAAACCTATTATTTGCCTTATGTTGAAGTTAAGGAATAATTCTCGAAAAGTGTGATTTAATAACAATTAATTATAAATTTAATAATTAATAAATTAATAATAATAATAATATAATTTAACGTATTTAATAATATTTAAGCTCAGCATTTCTCATACGTCTGAACGATTTACTTCTTAAACTACGTGCTTAGTACGTTGTAATGGAGCTATTCATTAATTACTTAATCATTTACTGCAGAATTAACAAAAAGAAAAATATTCCATATTGCAATTCAAATTTCGTAAAATTAATTCAACGTGAAAAACCATTGTATCGTTGATTTACAAGGTAATAAAAAAGATTTGTAATGAATTCGTTTGAAAATTAAATAATTAATGTGAAAGTAATGAAAAAAAGGGAAATTACCATCGAATGAAATATGAATTTGATATTCTAATATACTTAATATCAGCATGAAGAATTATTGTGATTGGTTGATCAGCATAAAATTGCTGATTTTCATTTTTTCAGCTGAATTTTAAATCTTGCATGCCCAAATTGCGATTTTCATATGAAAAATTCTTGAAAATAATTCTTTATTAATTGCATGCGTGCATATGGAAAGTTCTCATTGAAAATAATCCCATCGGAACGGTTTTAACCGCGTAAAGGAAGAAAGATCCTGGATTTTTTGGTCCGTGGATTTTAGAAGTGTAACCGAAGAATAAAATGTAAATCATCGTTCGAGTTTGGTTTGTTTCTCATGAAATGCCAAGTTTTGTTAATGATTCGCAATCATCTAATGATTGAAAGCATTGGAAAATTTTCGGCTCTCCAATAATTCTGTCCCTGAAGGCTTGCGTTAGTTTGATCGCAATGGAACATGTATTATGACTGATTATTTATAATTGTCATACCTGAAAATGTTTTGATAAATTTAATCACTTTTTCTTTATCTCTTAAGAAACTATTTTCTTTTATATCAAAGCAAGATAGGAACATTCCCCACGCTATCGGAGCAAATATCTTCACATATAGCCACTGCCGAAAATTCTTCGCCAGAATTAAAAAGATATCTAGGAGAGAAAACGTGAACCGATCATAGATTCTAGTGAAGACCTCCTTTAAAACCATTTTCAGAAAGAGGAAAGTCGTTTGATATTCAGTTCATTCACTGCATAATCCACATTTCAAACAAGTTATACAAGTTGCAAAATGTTCTTGTTGAAGATAAAATAGATTTTGAGTGAAAAAAATTTTAAATAACTCAAAATATTTATCAGTTTTACATGGTTCCAAATAAATTTTTCTGACAGAAGCAAAGTAACTATCCGAATATGAGGCTTTTAAAAAGGTCTTGCGAATACTTTCCATCGTGAAGGTAAACAGCTTTCTTATTCTGGAAAGGTATGTAAATTCCACCCTGGGGCAACTGACTCGAAGATGTTCCCTCGCGAACTATTCAGTAATCCATCAGAAGCCTGACAATTAATCTAATATTCTGGTTAATTCCACAAATGTAGATGACAAACTCCGGATATAAAATGTGGAAACAAGCCTTTAAAATGACACCCGCTTATAAAATTATCTTAATATTCGAAAAATAATGTTGAATAGATTTACAATAGTGATGAAGGTGATAGAATGATTAAACAGTAAATTTTCTCAGCCAATTTACTCTTTGACAATGAAAAATTTTATTTGTTTGGTTCCAAGATCTACATTTCATCACTTAATACTTGTAACTTTTACAAATCATCATTAAAATTAATGAAATTTTTCGTTTTTTTTTCAACATTTATATTAATATTCACAATCGTTTCGTTTCATCTGAAAAAAGAAAAATCTTTTCTTTGTTACAGGGCAAGTTGCTGATCTAAGAATTCTAATTTATAAAATCAAACTGTTTATCATCCGGTCTTAAGAATCCCAAATGCATAAAACAAAATACAAACCGAAAGATTTCATGATGTGTTTTATATTAAATACATGTAAATGACTTGAGGCTTATTATATACCTTTTCAGGGCTCTTCAAAGATTCGTATCCCTCATCTTTCAGAATCGCTGCTACGCCAAGAAAAACTACTCTATAGTCGACATATTCAGGGAAAATGTTAAAAAGCACCCCAACAAAGCTGCTCTCATTTTTGACGGAAAAGAATGGACTTTTCAAGAGGTGTGATATTAGTTTTTAAATTTATTAAAACTTTCGATTATTGGTCATTTTATAATTAGTACCACATTAACGTGGTGGTTATAAGTTTCGGATTTCTTTTAAATTCGTTTAAAATATACATCTTACATGATATTTTTTCATTTAAAATGCTAATGGATTTGCTTTTAAAATGGAAAGAAATCGCTTTTAACAGAAAAGATTCATTTCCATTGATGCGTTCGCCTCCCGTAAGGTGGATGTCTTTCATTTTGAATGAACAGATCATCGACCCCGGGATGAGTTCGATAAATACACGATGATAATGCAAGGCCGTTGAACATGAAAAATTCTTTATTTCTACCATATTTTTGGCCATGAGAAGATCAAAAAGATTATTAATGAGGATATTTTTCGTTCCGCAACAATTCAAAACATAGCTGGAAATTTGTTTGGCGCACTTGAAACGTGTTAAATTCCAAAACAAAGGCAGCAGGACGAGGTTTCCGTTTAAAGATATGGAAAAACGGGTGTTGCCCGTTGGATATTTTAAACGCGGAAAGGTCCTTTTTGTTACAGATCGAAGATTATAGCAACAAAGTCGCGAATGTATTTAAGAATCACGGATACCGAAAAGGAGACGCCGTGGCTTTGCTTTTGGACAACAGGCCAGAATTCGTGTGCTTGTGGCTGGGCCTGTCAAAACTCGGCATAATCGTACCACTTATAAACTACAATCTGAGGGACCAGTCTTTGGTGCATTCGTTCACCGTTGCCGGTGTCCAAGCCATTATCTTCGGCAGTGAACTCATTGACGGTTAGTTGCAACAGCTTTGTGTATCTTTTTTATTTTCTTATGCACTAATGTATTATTGCCTTGATGTGGTGAATTACAGCTATGAAAGACATATCCGGATACCTTAAAAACTCGTTGGAACTCTACATATGGAACGAAAACAGCAGCAACGAGATGAATAATCTTATGGGGAAAAATTTGTCCGCCCTTATTGCAGAAGCTTCGGCAGAGATGCCAGTGGTGCAAGAAAAATTAAATTACGATGACAGACTTTTGTATATTTATACATCGGGAACGACTGGATTGCCTAAAGCCGCTGTTATTACTTGTGCAAGGTATAAAAATTCTAACAATTGAAATACAAACTACTACATGTGATTGCAATTCCTAGCGACTAACCTGAAACGTAAAATTAACATGTTATTAATTAAAAATATCTCTTTCTACTACTATTATTATTATTATTATTGAAAATTTAAAATTATTTTACATTTTTTTGAATCGATAAAAAAAATATATTTTTTTTAAAAATCTTTTACAGAGTTTCTCATGTTTCTAAGTTGGGAACTCCGTCTGAAAACATTTTAGTAATACTTTATGTTTGAACTTTTATGCAAGACCAAATTCCAGGTTTTAAAGCAAAGATGATAACTGTGTTATCGCTAACGAGTCTGTTATAAATGAATATATCATTACTCTTTTTAAGTAAATTGTTGTTTTCAGTGGTTTTAAAAATAATTATTAGTTATTATCCTATAACAATTTTCTACTTAATGCTAGAATTGTCGTGAAATCAGCATATTTATGACTAATATTGTTTCACAGAATGTCCTTTAAAAGAAAATGTCATTTATTTCTTTGAAATGCTAGTAGCCAGAGCAATTAAGCATAAAAAAAATATAAAATTATATAAATGTCTTTTAAATAACTTTTATATTTTAAAAATATTTAATTTTTAGCGTAGGACAAGTTTAGAAATTGCAGAAAAAGAATAATTACTTAGAATGACAAATTTTTTAATTAGTAATATTTTCATTACTGTAATATAAAAATAAAATGTTTTTAATTAAATTTTCAAACAATGATTGCTTGATTTATAAGACAAAAGCGAAAACAAATTCTTGGCTGGGAAATGGCATTTATCATTTCTTTCTGTATGCAATATGAAGTCATAAAAAAATTTATATATTATATGATAAAGTTTAAATAATAAATATGATCTAATTTCATTTATGGAGTAAGTCAAATCCAAAATGGTAGTGAATACGTTCAAATTATTTCAGGTTCGTTTTCCTTTCCTCGGCCATTCATCATTTGGCTGGCTTTCGTTGTAGTGATCGTTATTATACTCCATTGCCCTTGTACCATACAGCTGGAGGATGCGTTGTCATGGGTCAGATGATCGTCTTTGGTAGCACCGTTGTCATTAGAAAAAAATTCTCAGCTACTTCATATTTTGCTGACTGCAAAGCCTATGAATGCACGGTAGAGTTAATGAAATAATGCAGACACATTTATATGGCATATAACTATTATATTAAATTTTAAACTACCTTACCTTCAGTAATAAGCAGATAATATTTTCAAATTGCTTTAATGTATTACATTTTAATTTTCTGTTTAAAATTCACTTTCTTTTACAGGTTGCTCAATACATTGGTGAGATGTGCAGGTATATATTATCAACACCACCGAAGCCGGAAGACAAGCAGCATAAAGTGCGTCTTGTTTTCGGAAACGGTCTCCGGCCTCAAATATGGAAACAATTTGTAGAACGATTTGGAATTCCTCGAGTAGCCGAATTTTATGGAGCAACAGAAGGAAACGCAAATATAGGTAATATACAATTAATGTGATAATAACGTGCCTGCAGTACAGTTCGATCTGGTTTTCCATCCAAAAAAACAAGTGTAAATATTTTATGACTTAATGCACACATTTGTAGCTATTGTACATCTTCGAATCAAAAGAATTTCTATTTAAGGACACATAAGAAAAAAAGGGTAATATAACAAAACTTGAAGGAAAACATGATTCATCTTACTGCAATAAATATACTTCATTATGGTCAAATTATCTTAGGTTTTTTACCACAATATATATAAATTTGTCTTTAATAACGATTTTTTTAGTCAATATTGACAATACATTTGGAGCTATCGGTTTCGTTTCCCGAATAATTCCATGGATCTATCCGATTTCTATCATAAAAGCAGATCCGGCAACGGGGGAGCCCATCAGGAACAGAAAAGGCCTTTGTCAAGTTTGCGAAGCTAGTAAGAATTACTTTTGATGTAAATTAAAATTTGTTACTTATATATTTTTGTTTAAAAAAGTATTAAATATTATTATGTGATTTAAGTAATAATTTATAATTTTTACTGCAGATGAACCAGGTGTATTTATTGGTAAAATCATTCGAAATGATCCTTCTAGAGAATTTTTAGGATATGTGGATAAAAAAGCTTCTGAAAAAAAAATTGTTAGAGATGTATTTAAGAAAGGAGATGCTGCGTTTTTATCAGGTACTTTTCATTCAAAAATTTAATTAATTTATATCTTTGAGTACTCATTTACGATAATTTACAATCATTATTTGAATTATTTAAATTTAGTTGTATAAAAGATATGCACAGAATATATTTTTAGCTTCAGAATCTTTGAAATTGAACTATTTTTATTTTACTTTTAATTATTCATTTCGTTTTTCAACGTTAACTTTTTTTCTATTGTTCTAAAAAAAATCTTTTCTTTTCAGGAGATATAGTGGTTGCCGATGAATTCGGATATTTATTTTTTAAGGACAGAACAGGGGATACTTTTAGATGGAAGGGTGAAAATGTCTCGACAATGGAAGTGGAAGCAATTGTTAGCAATCTAGTTAACTATAGAGATTGCGTTGTATATGGAGTTCAGGTACAAGTAGTTGAAATCACCCGTTTAAAGTAATACTATGCTCAGTATTGAAAGGAGAAAAATAGGCTGCTTGTTTGAAAAAGTTGCCTAAATGTCCTGTGAAAAATATTTTACTTTGATTTTTACTTAACAGATCGAAGGACAAGAAGGAAGAGTGGGGATGGCAGCTATATTGGATGAAAATAATACCTTGGATTTGAATAGTTTAGCAGAGGGATTAAAAACGAAATTGCCGTCCTACGCTAGACCTCATCTTGTGAGAAGGCTGGAAAAGGTTGATGTTACAGGTACATATAAATTGAAAAAGGTTGATTTACAAAGCGAGGGTTTCGAGCCGAAAAGAATCAAGGATAGACTCTACTATCTAATCAATGGCAAGTATGAAGAATTAACACAGGAAGCTTATGATGCCATTCAGAGTGGGAAAATTCGATTTTAATAAGCGAATTAGTTCCTTCAGAAGGTATTATAAAGTAGAATATTTGCTCTCTTCGTAATACTTCTTTTAAAATATAAATAAAAACGTACATTATTTTGATTTTATACGTGGATAAAGGAACTAATAAATTAATGATCAACTCAAAAGAAAAATATTATTTCCTATACTTTTGTATGAACTATCAGAAATTCATTTTTCTTTTGTTACAATGATGAGTTTGATAGTTCAAAATTTTAAAAAAAAAAAAACTCCCACAACATTCATGTAAATATAAATGTGGAAGTAGTGCAAATAATCTAAATTTTATTTTTCTTATATTGGGTAGATAATTATGGAAAAAATTATTATATTTTTAATATTGGGTTATTAGAGAGGAAGTTTTTTTAAGAAGACTGCTGTTAATATATATAATTTTTTATGATTATATAAATTCTATGTTAGGACGTTAGAAGTTTATTGAAATTTACGTAATAATAAAATTAAACATGCAAAAATAACATTCAAATGATATTAAAGTTTAAAAAACGACATTAATAATTGCACATGATATTGAAAGAAATGAAATGAATTACTTAAATATAACAAGCTACAGAAAATTCACTGAAACTTTGTCTTATATAATAAATGATTTATAACTGGAAAAATTAAATTTGAAACAGGTTTCAATAATTCTCTAAGCTGAAGGAAGGATCTTTATGTATTTTTATCTTCAAAATATCATATTTTATGATTGCTTTATTATAAATTTATTTCTCACTATTTGATAAATCGTTATAGTATTAACACTTTAAAATAATGCGAATTTTACGCTTCATAAGAAGTTTATTTTTATATTTAAATTATTTCAATGAAATATATCTATCAATGGTAATTCTGAAATGAATTAATTTCTTTAAATATATTTATTTTCTAAAGAAAATAAAGAATTATAAAAAACATAATTGAAATGTTAAATTGTTCAAAATTGTGAATCATACTCATAATTTCAAATTTCTAAAACTTAGTAATATATCATCGTATATTTTTTTAATAATTCAACAAAATGAAGTTTCTGTTATATTATAAAAATTGAAAAACATTATTTGTACTTTTATTTAATAGAATAGTAATAATTTTCGTTTTCTAAATTCGAATTTTAACCAAACCTGATGTCAAATATAAGTATTCCAAATTACAATACAATCATATTTTTCTAAAAACGTTTTAATCGTAAAATAATATGGACGTTAATGAAAATTTTCTCTTAATATGATAAAGAGGGGTACAAATGTATTTTTTCTCTTAAAGTTGTTAAGAATTGGGAAATCAAGGCATTTCTAAAAAAAAGTGAATTCATTAATAGCTTTACTAAAACGCAAGCAGTGCCATAAATAGAAAATGGCGGATCCGAACTTTGATCTTCTAAGCGTCCATAAAAGTAGGGATTAGAGTCTGTGCGTGCGTCGAGTGTAATATTCGCATGATCCCAAAACTTTTTAATTGATGATCCCAAAATAATTTGACTTTTAATCCGTAGGGTTTTGATTCCTGATGCATCTTTTGCTAACCATTTATGCTTTCTGGCAACAATTGTCTTTTTCAATTAAACTAATTATTTGATCCCCGAAAAGAAGAAAAATGGGGAAAAAACATATTTTAACACAAAACATTTTTGCTTTTTTTTTAAATGTTGCGAATCCAATAAGAGATGAAAAAACACGAAAATTTTCAATTTTATGTTCAAGGGTATTAGTTATTTATATTTGAAAATTCATAAATGTTTTTAGATTTTTTTCAAAATGCATTTAAATTTCTTAGGCCATTAACAGCCGCAGAAATCGAAGTTTTTCTTACACCCATTAATACGAAAATAAGGGAAGAGAAACGGAAATACTTTTTAATAGGTACAAATAACTTTGATTTGAATAAGTGTTATAAAATTATAATTATTTAATTATATGAA
The DNA here is from genome assembly GCA_028565995.1 of Ricinus marginatus. Lineage (NCBI taxonomy): Eukaryota > Metazoa > Arthropoda > Insecta > Psocodea > Ricinidae > Ricinus > Ricinus marginatus. Next base: position 81,853 of record JAOWBB010007199.1, read on the forward strand.
AAAACCTATATAACATTGCAATCTATTTGATAGAAGATTTGATTTGATTTAACTAAGAGGATAAATATTTTTTGCAGACGAAATTTGTACAGCAGCAATCTTAATTGAAATTTCATTTGAAAAAAGGGAATCTCTGATCTTAAATTAATTTTTTAATATTTACGAGCAAATAAGCTTCTTCTTTAGCATGAATTAATCAGTTCGATTGCAAACAAAAGTAAATATAAATTGTTTTTTCAATTACTAAAGGAAAAATAAGAAATACATTTGAAATTCAAATTATCCCATAGCTATTTAGAACATCATTAATAGGAAATTCATACTATAGAAAACGAATAATTAAAAAACATTATTAATAAGTTATGATGTTGAACATTATTTAAAAATAAAAACACTTTTACCAATATTTTATATTATATATGAGAAAGGAATTAATCTGTTAAAGTACATATTTTTAAATTTCCATCAAAAACATCAAAATTACTAATTTTCAAGTTTGATTTATTGAAGGTATGTTTTTTTTTGAACAGTTTGCATTGTATCAAAGAAACAAAACAAACCAAAAAGTTCAAAATTTCAGTACAGACAACGCTCTTCACAACGAAATTAATTTTGATAATTTAATTTTTGATTTAATGACAAGTTTTAATCACATTTCTTGCTTCCGGTCCAGCTTATCAGTGGCGTTCCTTCAGTTAAAAGCGCCGAAAGAAAACGGGTTTTGGAATTTAACTCATTAAAAACAGATCAATTTATTAATTTAATTTCTTTACTGATCAGCATCAACTAAAAAGAATTTGGATTTAGATTTGAACGATGTTTCATATGAAATTCTTAAAAAAAATCATTTATATCACATCAATACTGTAATTCGTCAACTGGTGACGGAAATGAGAACTATTTCCTTAAAATGTGGATCACATGACATTCATTTCTCAGTATACGATCACTTGTTTGTTTTTCATTACTCCGGAGAAAGAGATTCAGAACTGAACTGTGAATGACAAGTTTTTACGAAGTCATTTTTTCAAGTTGTTTCGGAACCGGTTACAAGTATTTGAAAAGAAGAACATGGAGTCTAAAGACAACTTACTTTTTCTCGGGTTTTTTATCGTTGTTTTGGGGAACATAACCGGCTTTCTTCATTTCCCGGTATATTCAGTGATAACCTTCTTGGTAGCGATGTTAATATATTATCGTCGAAATCTGATGATTATTTTTAAATCTCTGCCTAGAGATTTAAGGTAAGCCCTTTACCGTATATTTTAACAACAGTTTAATTATATCGGGAGAGATGAATCATTGAACTTTTATACTCTTTTCAAATGTAGGTCTAATGCAGGGTCGTTAATGTATTAAGTAAATTGTTTGTTGCTCGCAATAAAACTAATTTCATTATTTGTTGTCATTGGTAACAGTTGTAAGACGGTTATACCGGTAATAAAATTTTATATTCATTCTCCTTTCATTAGAGCCTTTTCCCTCCCTTATCTAGGTACTTGAATAATTTTTTTAAAATTTCAATATTTAAGAAGGATTTTAGATGTTCATGGCTTTATGATCAAGTGTCTTGAGAAAAACATAAAAGTTGTTCATTAATTATAATTTATATTTCTAGAACGTGATTCAGTTTGAGTATTTTATTTGGCCAAAATTCATTAGATTGAACTAGACAGGGAAAAGAATCAGTGAACGAATGTCATCACAGAGAAGAATTTTTGTTGAATTATGCGATTGATAAAAATGTGACTGGTCTGAATATGATTAAACAGATATTTGATATATTTCTTATTCTTCACGGATTAATTTTCAGAAGGAAACCTATGAATAAGAACCGTATAAACAAAAAACATTTATAATTCTTTAAATAATTATAACGTTGCAAAATTAATTTGCAAAAGTAGACATTTTATATTTCTCATTTGTTACTATTCTCGAGAATTAAGTAGAAACACAGGAAAATAAATTATACTAAAAACGCATTACGTTAAGTTAAATTAAAACTTTAACGTTATTTCGAAAAAAATACCCTTTATGTCTTTCTCAGTGTAGCCAACCTTATTTTTTTCCTTAACTGCCTTACAACAAATGGACGGGCATTGACTGGGAAAGGAACTGTGTAAAAAAACTTAAGAAAATAATACAGGAAAAGGAAAATGTCTATTAGCTGTTATTGTGTTATTTTTTGGAATCCGAATTGTGAGATATGCAGTCTGTCACATAATACAACCTCTTGAATACAAGTCAATTTAAATAATTCATATATTTCATTAAAAAAAATTAACTTTTAAGTATGTTTCCTTGTTTCACGATGAAAGATCCAATGAAAATATATGGACAGAAATGAATGAGATACTGAAATGTGACCAAAGTTCCAGATATTTATGTGTTAAAGTTCAAAAGAGCAATGAAACGTATATTTCGAATATCACTTGTTAATATATAAAAATCAAGTTCAGTATAAATAGTAATTAAATTTCCATAGGAGGCGAAATTGCCGATATTTACAAATTTATTTACTTAAACATGTATTTAATATTGAAATGTTTAACAGATAATTTTAAATGTTTTGTCTTTTAGATTGTAAGAAACAGGGGTATTCTTGGGTAAGAAACAGATATAAAAGATATGAAATCTTACAATTCAGGAAAACTCTTGAAATCATTTATGGAATTCATCGCAGTCGCTTCAATAATACTTTGCCAAGTTCAGTCTCCAAATGTCGCTGTTAAAAATGTGATTAGAAGAGTATAACCTAAGCACGCATTCAGCCCGTTTATGTTTAATCAGATTTTAATGTAACCTACAGGAATTCAACAGTTAATTTTGAAGTTGTTTATAGCTGAAAGAACCTCCTCATTTTTGCCCTCTACAACTCTCCCTTCCCCTATCGATCAAGAGCGCGCCTTATTTATTAAGTATAAAAGCCTCTGTACAATTTCCGATATTATCAATCAGAATTTAGACATGTTGTTAGTAATAAAAAAATTAATTATACAAAAATACATACAAAATTATGGACTTTGTACGATGCGATATTGGCTCGATGTTAGAAACAGATAAAACTGCAGTACAAAGTGTAGCTTAAAGTGAATTTGTGATAGAATCGAAATATCTGTTAGGCATCACTGAAAATTTATCTGATATGATATAAATGGTGGGAGCTTCGTTAACAAAAAACGGTCTGTGACATTTGAAAAATCGTTATCCTATGGGCGGGCTGCGAAACGTGGACGCAGATAGAAATTTGAGAAGTGAGAAAGCGGTACTCTGTAAGATGCAGAGTCATTGTAAAAGCAGACGGCTAAGGAACACAACACTGGCGTTTCCGCGGTTTTACCGATTAAAACGGTCCTTGGTAAATCCTAACAATTAGTCAGCCACACATAAATTCGGAAATTGAAATTTTAATAATGGGTAAACACAAAACACAATAAACATTATCGGCTTTTGTTAAAGATAGTAAAAATTACAAGTGCTTAAAACAAAAAATGGAAATATTTAAATAAATTATACGGCTAGTAGAAATGGTGACCATTCCGGCAGATAACATCTAGCCTTCAGTATCAATCCTTATCATCTGTAAATAATTTTTATTTTTATTTATGTAACGAAATATAATTTTATTTCAATAATAATATAAAAAGATATTTTCACTATTTATAACATATTTATCAGTTTTTTTGACGCCATTGCCCGCCAAAAAAGTTAGATAAAGATATGATCTTTTATCCACAGGGTACAAGTCAATATAGTACAAGTAAAAAAAATTACAAATGTACTTATATATTTTTTGAAAAACTGGAAGAAATTTATCAGAAAAATCGTTTTTAAAATAAAAAATTGCTCTTGGTCATTTAAATTATTTACTCATATATTCAACTTAATCATAAATCAGAATAAAAATGTATATTTATGAAATGTTAACGAAAATAATGACAATAAATTTGAATTTATTAAAATTACAAATATTTGAAATTTATTAAAATACAAACTTTTACAAGCATTACTTTTTTCAGGGGTATTTATATACTGATCAAACTATATAGAAAACTGAAAGAATATGAGAAAAAAGATTGGACCGAAATCGATCTTTTTCGATTTCAGCTGGCAAAAAACCCGAATAAAGTGCTGATATATTATGAAGATCAGAAATGGACGTTTCAGGATGTAAGTTTAGGCTTTATTTTGTTATATTAATCGGTTTGTTAATCATATTCATAGCATTGATTTAGCGCCAAGGTTATGTCTTCTGCAGAAATTTTGTGCAAGGGAAACTAGGGACATCAATAACGAGAATCAAATAAAATGACACAAATCTTTGTGTCACATCTTTGTTGACACAAATAAAAATTGAGTTAAATAATTTTTTACGATATAATATTGTATATTTATGTATATATATTTCTCATAAGACGATACCCTATATAATTAATAGGTTTTCAGTGTTTTTGTGACTTTTATCCAAAGAAAGATTAAATAATTTTTCATATTACTTTTTTTACAGGTAGAGGAATTTAGCAACAGAGTTGCTAATGTATTTCAAGAAGCAGGCTTCAAAAAAGGAGATGTAGTAGCATTACTCATGGGGAACTGCCCAGAGTATGCCTGCTTTTGGCTGGGTCTTGGTAAAATCGGAGTGGTCACAGCTCTTATTAATTACAATCTTAGGAACGACTCGTTGTTGCACTGCCTAAAAGTCAGCTCGGCCAAAGCGATAATATTTAGCGATGAATATTCCTTTGCGGTTGAGGAAATAAGCGAAAACATAGAGGAAATCAGCAAATATCAATTTCCCTTCAAAAAAGAATCGGATGCTGTTCGGGCGAAAAATCTGAAAACTCTACTCGAGACGGCTCCGGCAATTTCACCGATTATCAATGATAAAATTGGATTTAAGAGCGAAATTTTATACATTTATACTTCTGGTACAACAGGGATGCCCAAACCTGCTATCATTCCTCATCATAGGTAATGTTCTGTGGTACAATTTTCATATTTTATGAGGATATTAATGTACAACATCAGCAAATTAACTGGCAATTTATCTTTTGCCTTTTGATACTGATTCAGTGATATTTATTTTAGATTAATATTCCTGTCACTAGCTACTTCATGTGTTTTGGATATAAAAGAAGACGAAATCGTTTACAATCCTTTGCCCCTATATCATACTGCTGGAGGAGTAATAGGCATAGGAGGACCTCTTTGTCACGGTTATGCTGTTGCAATACGAAAAAAATTTTCAGCTTCGTCATACTGGCCAGATTGCGCGAAATATAACTGCACAGTTGGTCACATTTGATTATATTATTTTGTGTTAAAAATTTAATTCAAATATTTGCTTTATATTTTATTTATTTGCAGCTAGCTCAGTACATAGGTGAGATGTGTAGATACATTCAAATGGTGCCTCCTCGGCCGGAGGATTCACATCATAAGGTGAGGACGATTTTCGGAAATGGAATGAGGCCGAATATAATGAAGGTTTTCCAAGAACGATTTAACGTGGAAAGAATTTGTGAATTGTACGGCTCTACAGAAGGAAACACTAACATAGGTATTTTCAAGTTAAACAACTGAATATAACATTAAACTCGTTTTTGGAGTTACATTCATTCTTATCTTTTTATTTCAGTTAATATAGATAAAAAATTAGGAGCAGTCGGGTTTTTGCCAAGAATTATCCCTGCTTCTTTGTTGCCAATGGCTTTAATTAAAGTAAATGAAAAAGGAGAACCTTTGAGAAATGAGAAGGGATTCTGCATACGCTGCAAAACTCGTAAGTGTATCTGTCCTGGACTGTTTCATGAAATAATCAACCTTTTATTAGCCCTTTGACTAGGCCCGGACGAAGTTCAAAATCATTTAAAATATTTATCAAATGTTTCAGAATTTGCCCCGGCATTTCTCTAAATGACCCTATGACACTGATCAAAGCCCGAGGAAATGGACTTTGTCATTTTAACTAATCCAATTCTTGAAAGGTGTCCATTTCGAAATGTGATTTCAATAGCGGATCGATTCTTATGACGATTCAAAATAATCTAATTTCTAATAATAAAACACGAATTACCGGAAATGTTTTACCATCCGCAGATGAGCCTGGAATGTTCATAGGAATGATACTACCCAACGATACAACGAGACAATATAATGGATATGTTGGGAATGCGAAAGAAAATCAAAAGAAAATCTTAGAAAATGTTTTCAAGAAGGGAGACAAGGCATTTTTATCCGGAGACATATTAACAATGGACGAACTAGGTTATTTATATTTTAAAGATCGAACGGGTGATACTTTTAGGTAAGAATTTACCATAAATATCTATTTTTTCTTGCTATCCCTCGATCAGAATGAACAATTGAGAATTGTATTTTTTTAAGGTGGAAAGGCGAAAACGTTTCGACAACCGAAGTGGAAGAAATTATAGCTGCAATAATAGGTCTGAGAGAGGTTACAGTTTATGGAGTGGAAGTAAGTACTTTAGAAGGAAGAGCAGGAATGGCAACCATTGTTGACCCTGATAATGAGGTTGATCTTGAACTGTTACATCGGGAGCTAAACAGAAGGCTTCCATCCTATGCGCGGCCTTTGTTCCTCCGTCTGACCAATGAAGTAGATATGACAGGAACTTTTAAGTTAAAGAAATTTGATTTACAAAAGGAAGGCTTTAATCCATCGGTCATTAAAGACAGATTATACTTTTACAGTGATAAAAATTACATTCAATTAACGATTGATATTTATGACGAAATAATTAATGGTAAAATCAGGATCTGAATTTACCGTTGTTCATTATAAAAACGATATGATAAATGTAATAGGTAGAATAAATAAAAGACAAGACGGCAAGTTAAGTGAAAAAAAATAAATATTTTAATTTTTTTATACTGTTTGAAAATAACAAATTTGAATAAATCACAATTTAACGGATTTTGAACGGAATCATATAAACGAAAATATACATGAAAAGAAAATAAAAAATTATACTTGGTCAATCAACTTGGACTAATGTTGTCAACAAAATAGAAAATTTTTTAGTTTTAACTATTGATATGCGAACCGTTTTAAGATGCAAAAGGCAGAAATTTAAAACGATTTCCTCAAAAAAAATTCTATTGATATATATCTAAGTTTTGCATGTAATTTAGAAATGAAGGCTTTAGAATTTGTAAAATTTTGGAATTTCCACCCTCAAATTTTCTTTTAGCTAACAGCCTGTATTTTATTGAACAAAAGGAAGATATTTTGTATATTAAATTATGTCAACGTGGCAAAATTGCGTTTTAATCTGAATTAATATTCATATGGTTTAAGTAGGTAATGGCATGTCTTTTGGAAAAATATTGAAACAAAACAGGACGAATAAGTTTCTTTAGAATTTTAATATTTTTGGGTGCTTTACGTTTTGTGGGAATTTTGTTTTATGGGTGATCAAATTAGATGTGTGAAAAATATTCTTAAAGATCCATTCTTCGGATTGTTGTGTGAAGGGTTGATTTATAAATGAAAAGACACTCGAAGACTGAGGATTTCAAGGGTTAAATTGCAATTTTATTATATTTTCCATATTCGCGTGCAGTAATATTTGGTAATAAACAAAAAAGCAATATCTAGTTCGACATGATACTTGTATTACCTCCAATAATCGTTCTCTCAAAATAGTAGATTTCAGCATTAAAATACAAATATAAAATGAAATTTTATTTAGCAAGTATCCCACAGCATAACCATTAAGAGAGCATTTTTTTACTTTTCTTCGAAGCTTAATTGCATAAAGTAATTTATTCTAAACAACATTTTAAAATTTTTTGACTTAACTGCCAAAGAAAGAAATAACAAAAATAACGGTTTTTAATTAGAAACATGATTTGTTTGATGCACGGATCCATATATTATTTTTGACAGATTGAAAACGCAATTACGATTAAGTTTTGGATATAATTAATATGCAATAATACTTTGTGGCCTCTGTCTTACATTTATGTTATTTTTTGTTTGATCAGTGTCTTTGATGGATGAGTAAATTTGAAATTACTCGACTTCACTCAACAAGCTCTGCTCTACTTCGTTTTCCTTCTCTCAAGGCCCACAAAATAAAAAAAAAATTTTAAAACGTAAATTTCACTTCTCATTGCGATAAACTTTGTATCTTGTAACCTTTCATGCTTTATTCGATTTCATATTATTGGTAGCACCGGAATGATTTATATAAATTGATAAAAACTTGAAAATTGATTGGCGTTCGCTTGGCTAATTAACCTAATCATCATCAGCTAGGCGGAATAGTTTTGGCAGTTTGTCCATTTCCTAGATTGGGCCGTGTGCCGAACCACGACATTTTCCATTCCAATGTTTCATTCAATAAGCGTTCCTCCTCTTTTGAGAACCTTAGAAGCGTTGCGACTGCTCTCGTCAAGTGCTTTGCCTGAAAAGCATTGATATTTTTTTAAATCATATAAATTATAACTTTTCTATAGTAATTATCAAATTAATTCATTCAAGATTATTGCATACCTCGTATTCTCGACTTGTGAGAAATTTTATTAAAACATGCTTGAGATATTTAAAATTTACGTCATCGCTCATGTCATCACTGGCCATTTCATCTCCACGAAAACGATTTGAAACATTCAATTGATGAGAAGAACTTGGTGTGATGACTGCTGAATTAATACCACTTGAAGTACTCGAGGCAAACGGAGATATGAATCCGTCATTGTCGATTCCACCGGGGTCAATTGTGTTGACTGGAACTTTCAATTCTCTTTGAAGAGTTTTTTTCATATCCGATAATCTTTGTTGTAGCATTTTAACCGTCTGAAAAATTCATATAATTATTATAACAAATATGACTATTTTGAGTAAACACCAAAGAAAGAAGTTAATAATTTTATTTGTGTGAAAATATCATTCAATTAATCCTGCAAAATAAAATGTTTAAAAGAAACTCGAAAAGAAACTTTTGATTTAACATACTCCTTTCACAATATTTAAGTCTCATTTAACTTAAGGAGGTAAATTTTATTAACAATCTTAATTTTAAAATCACCAAGTTTTTGCTTACAATACGTTCGAAAATCTCCTTTTATTGTTTTCGCTTACCTTATTTTTATCAAACAAATCATTTTCTAATTGTGCTATCTTAGTCTTCATATCTTTCTCGGCTGAATGAGCTGATTCTTTTTCTGCCTCCAATTTTTCTAGTTGTTTTATGCGATTTATTAAATCATTTTTTTCCAGTGCTAATAATTCGATATCCTAAAATGGCAAATATAATTTTCATAATTATGTACTATGGAAACGAACTGGATAACATTATAGATTCTAGCAGCCGAATTAGAAAGACAAAACTCGGTTCTGTCTCTTTTAAATTCAATCAAAAAAATTTAGCTTCTCAGAAAGAAAGTAGCTAATGAAACACATTTACCTTTCCTTTTTCGATCATTTTCTGTTCCAAATTCATGACTTTCGTATGAAGCTCGGTCGCCTCCAGCTCTTGCTCCCTAACTTCCTTCCGGGCCAATTGAACCTCTTGCGATACTTCCGCATTTCTCATCATCATATCGTCTTTCTCCCGCTTTTCCTTTTCCAACGCCACAGTGATTTCCACGTTTATTTTTTTCTCCATTTCTAAGAGTCCCTTTAGTTTGTTACATTCAATTTGCAAAGTAGATTTTCCACATCGCTCCGAAAGGAGCTGTTTCGTTACTTCTTCAATTTCTTTTGTTTTCGCTTTCAATTCGTTTTCCTTTTTCTTCAACATTTTGTCGAATATTTTTGCATTTTCCTCTGTCGTTATCTGAAACACAAAACCAAACAAATAAAGCATTTGTAAAATTGTTCAAACAATCAAGAAAGTATAATCAAGGAGATTTTATTTCCTATTTAATATCATTTGGCACTACAATTGCTTTCAATAACTTAATTATATTATACTGAATACCAAATGATGACATTTAACTGGAAATAATCTGTTTGCATTCATGCTCGTTATAATTTCTTCCTTATTTCGTCCTAAAGTCTCAGAATTGAAAACAACTTTATAGAATTATAAAATACTAAAAAGACAATAGAAGAATTAGATTTTTATAGCCAACGACAACATTTTAAGAGAGTAAAAATTTTTTGAAATAAATATGAAAATTTGAGATAAAATAAAAAACATATTTCATTAATTGTATAAATGACGGAATCTACGATTACAATAAGTTGAGTAATAATTACTTAATTAGTAGCAGGAAAATGTCTTCAAACAAATCCAATTCTCTTACAAATCATTTTTCAAGAAATAAGTCAAATAAATAATGTACATTACTGAAATTATAAATCAGGATTTACTTATGAAAATCGTAACTTATAATAAAATAATTGCCTTCAATCTGAATAAACTATTTGATATTTCTTTTAAATTCCAAGAATCAAATTCAAATGCAATTTATCAAAACAAGTTCTATAAAATAAATGTTACTAACAAAAAACTATGTTTTACATGCTATTTTTTCTTACATTCTACATACATCATTATATATTACTACTAACATGTTAAAAATAACATACAGGAATGATCAATAAAATCACCAATTATATATGTTCGCGTTAAAGTGGGTTTAATAAACAATGAACTTTCTTTTTGTTTCAATAAATTATTGCCATTGATAATTTTTTACCAGAAAAACTGGATAAATTATTTAAAACAGTAGAACATTCAATATTATTAAGGACCGAAAGCAACAAAATTATACTGTAAAAACAAAAGTACACATTAAATGAAAACAAACAATTTTGTAGGTCAGGCAATCTAAAAGACTACTAAAACAAACAATAATAATGGATGAAACAGTAAACAGTCAAAATAAATTAAAAAAGTATACAAGTATATGAATTATAAATAAAAAAACTCTTATAACTTAAATCCAACTAAGCCCATGTAATGCAAAAGAAGGAGTCAATTGACGGAATAATTTTAAAAAATTATATAATGATTAAGGTAAATAATGGATTATGTTTATTTCTTTTAATATCTTCTTTCAAATTAAATAAAGTGATATGAGTAATTATGATTTAAAAAAGATTTTAAAGCCTTCATAAACTGATTGATTTCATGACATTTTAATTATTTACGAACAAAAATGAATTTACCGCGTTAAGCTCAATTTAAAAATGTTTACATTCTTTTACGTTATAGTTGCTTCTAATTTATGAAATTACTAACAAATTAAATCGAAAAATATAAAGAATATAAAAAATTCGACGAAAAACTTACAATGTAATATTTGAGAAGGATAAAAAAGAAACTGAAATTAAATGACATTTTTCAATATTATGCAGTCGCTAACATTTTTAAGAAAAGCATTTCATTACAATATTTTTAAGAGAAAATATTATTTTGAACAACTGGAAAATTGTTCTGCGAAAGATCTTTATTAGATTATTTTGCGGAGAAGTCTGAAGTTAGAAGAGATTTCACTGCCTTACCGAATTTATTCTTATGAATACATGCAAATTTAATGTACAAAATATTTATTAAAAAATATTTTTATAATAAACGAAAAATTTAATTTTATAATATTATTAACTGATAAATTGACAATCCAAGAGATACTACAAATAAAAATTAAAATAATAAATATTACTGATTATAAAATCGAACTAAATTTTGCTAAAATTAAATTCACTAAAATGTTGAATTACTAATTTTACTTATGAAGTAGAACAATGATCTGAAGTTCATATATCTCACGCAGTAAAATTAATTGAAACAAAATTGACATATTTTTATTATATTAAATTATAAAATTAGAGTTAGAAAATTTATTTTACCTATCGCTGCGATAATATATTTAACTCTTCTTATCCATATGATTTGTGATTTATATAATTTACAAATAATCATATAAAAAAAACAAACTTATATTAATTGTAAAATAAAAGAATGTCTTAATGGAAGTAAAAAGTTTTAAGCTATATGACACACACACACATATATATATCTTAACAAAAGCATTACTTTTAATTTTTTTTTACATATCTATAAATTTTATTAATTCCATCTTTCTACAGTTTATTCTATCAAAAAACATATTTTCAAGTAGTTTTTCTCACATATATATTTGTAGTTATAATAATATAAAATCTGGAACATAAAATCTTGATTTAAGTTTTAAATAAGTTAAAGTTACGAAAATTTTAATCAAAGGAAATAAAATATTAATATTTAATCATAACGTCCGAGTTTAAAATTCCTTTTTATCCTTCATTTTAGCAATTCGACTGAATGCGAGTTATTTTGCAAAGTAAATAAATGAAATATTATGATATAAATGTTTGAATTACATATGTATATAGAAAGTGATTAATGATGATAAGACATTTAATAGCAAGAAAAATATGGTAGGAGACCTCATTGCAGCAAATTGTGTCCTGCAATTCCAGTTTTAACTTACAATTTTTTCTTTAAGTTCTACGGCTTCGGATTCCGATTTAATGGTTAATTGCTTTAAATTTTCCTTCAAATTTTCCGTTTCCACTTTTAGTCTGTCAATTTTTTTATCCTTCATTTCCAATTTCGATTTAAGTTTTTCAAATTCGTCCTTAAGTTCAGTAAGTTTATTTTGTGCCGCATCTCTATCGCGTTCGGCCTGTCTTCGCTCTGCACTCTCTTCACTTGCTTGCCTACAGAGGCGACCTACTTGGGTTTCTAAAGAAGCTATAGTATTGCTCCAATTAGATTTTATTTCAGACAAATACAAGTGAGCTTCTTCCAGTCTTCGTTCCATAAGGGCTCTCTCCCCCAATAGTGCTTGGACTTGCTCATTAACAGTTAATTCTGCACCATTTGGTATATTTCCAGCAATCAAACGCTGTTCCAAAATAGTAACCTTGTCTTTCAAATGACGAACATCTTCTTCTCTCTGAGCTAAATCACTAGAAAGCTGTGCCTTTTCAACGTTAAAAACATGTCGGATTGATTCTAATTCATCCTAAAAGTGAATCATTTTTTTTTAATTTTAAATATAATAAAAATTTATTGCTCTAACAAAAGAAAAAGGAAAAAATTGGCAATCAAAGGATGTGAACTAAATATTCTTATTGATATTTAGAGCGCTAGCTTAAGAATTTTTTAATTTTTAAATATTCTGTTGAAACAATTTTTTAACAAAAAACTTTAAAAATTAAAAAATTTTATCTTAATTTTAAAAATTAAGGTTTATCCTATAATATACTAAAAAGATAAATATTTGTATAATAAGAATTTAAAACGGCAATAAATAAGAGTAGTAAATAATTATGAAAATATTTATAATATATGAATTAACTCACCTCGATCAAAGTAAATATAAAGCCAGATAACAAATGAAAAACATTAAAAGCTATCGATAGATGCACATTTAAAAAAATTAAAGCGTACACCAATTTAACACAAAACCCGAAGAATATATAAGTGCTGTAAAAGCGCAAAAACAAGTTAAAAGTTGACAAAAAATGTGCAAGCTTGTAATTAAGCAGCATATCTATTAACATAAATTTTCCCGTTTTTACGGGTAAATTTTATAAGTATTACAAAAATTATGGCACACTGCGTGTCCCTATATCTTATTTGACTACACCGCGAAAGAAATAGAAATAACTAAAGCCCATATGGGGTTAACAAGTCATTTGGAAATGCGGAGCAAAAATACTTTTACTCTATTATGCATAAAATAAAATCTATAAAAGAAACTAAAATTAATAAAAAAGATGTTTAGAATTTAATTTATTTGTTAATCCCATATTACTTTAATGATTTATTTTAAATTAAGTAACTTAAGAATTTCAAATTCTCAATTTTGTATAAAATGAATTTAAAAAAATTAATATAATCTTACAGTAAACTTTGATACTTTTAAATAAACAAAAGTTTACATAGAAATGTACTCTCACTAAACTAGGTTATTCTAATTTATTAATGATACTTTGTCATAGAAATTTCAACTTGCTTGTTGGTATTTTTTGTAATAAATTTTCTTCCGATACCAAGATTCTTTTAAAACTAGATTCAGATTTCAATGGTAGTTTATATTAATTTAAAGAAAATGTTAGAAAAATTTTTTTATTCCGAAAATATCAAAGTTATTTTTAAAATAGAATTTCTTAAAAAATTATTTTTCACACCAAATATATATTTGTATGAGTCACATATTTAATTATGGTAAACCGGACATTAGTATTTTATCGTATTTTTCAGAAGTTTATAAAATGGGATTTAAAGGGTAAATCAGATAGTTTTAAATTTTTTATTAATTTTTAAAGCATACATGATAATTCATATTTTTTTTTACTTATATGTTCATTTTAAAATATTTAAAACATTTATATTTTAAAAGTATTGAAAAATATTCTCAATTTTAGTGTTTTTAGTCATGAGATCAAACAATTCGAGTATCACGTTCTAGACATTTTTCTATTATTAAACTGAAATTGATTTTAACAAATCAATTTTAATTTGTTTTTTAAAATTTCTGATATATTTCCACTTAATTAATACTTAAAAATTGAAGAAAAAATGTCATTTTGCTTGTTTCAAATAATGACTTTTTTAAGTCTATATAAAATGTAAGTTGTAAGAATCGTTTATAAATCTACAACTCTCAGAAAGCTTTTTTAGTAATGTGCAATATCACAGATGCTGTTGATAATTGCAAATTTCATAATTTCATGTAAGATGATTAGAGCACGATGTAATGAAAATATTTTATAATACGAAATAAAAAGAATCCCATATAACTAAAGATCTAAATCCTGACGTCAGTTTCAAGGATAATAGAATAAAAACTGATGTAAGCAGATTAACTTATAAAAGCAGATATTTTAAATTCGTTGTGATCTTCATTTAGCAAACAAACTGGATAAGGCATGAAAAATGTTGAGCACTTATGAGTTCCATTAATTTTTTATATAAAATGCTAAATCAAAAATTTGATGTAACAACATCGTCATATAATTTTTTTATATAAATAAATGAAACAATTTACTTGTTAAATACGTAAAGGTCTACCTTAAATTTGTAAATATGTATCTAAAAACCATCATGCCGAATATCAATTGATCTATATATAACTAAACAAAAGATAAACTAATTCTCCCTGTATTAACTCATTTATAAAACAAACACAAATTAGATTACAAAATCTTTCACTAAAAATTTTAAACTTAGAATTACATTCATAATATTAAAATATTTAAATTGTTTTTGTATTAAAAATAAAGTGCTTTTTGAATTCCAGGGGTATTGAAGTTTTACATACCTGAATGTTTTCATGTTCTTGCTCAAATTTTCTAAGTCTCACTATTTCTACTTTAAGTGACTCCATTTGTAAATTATTTTCTTTAATAATTTTATCTTTTTCTGCCAAATCTTGTTCCATTACTAACAATAAATGTTTTATCTTTGCCATTTCTTGAGTTTGAAAACCTTCTAACTGATCTATGTCTTCTTGATACTGATAAAATTTTTTTTGATAATCTTAAAAAAACATAAAAAGTGTTAAATTAAACACTGGAAAAAATTTATAAATTTTTAAAAATATTTTATGAGCAATATAAAAAGGGAAACTTGAATTAAAATCATATGTTTTAAAATTAGTATATACAAATATTAATCAAAAAGAGTTTAGTATGAACAATTTTTAGTTTTTACAATTTTAAATATGTATTTACTATTGAAAAAATATATATGTATGAAAACAAAAATCTTTATAAATCATACAGTTTCAATTTTTCAAGGAAAATATTATACCATTTTACTATTACATAGAAAAATAAATTAATTTAAACTTAATGTAAGATTAAACAGTGTTCAATCACAATACTTTATGCAACAAGATCCTTTTTTACAAGGTTATTTTTAAACCATAGTAACATTAAAATCAATATTACCCACCAAATAAATTCTTTAATTGAAAAGACAAACATTATCAGTATAATATGAGAGCAATCCAAATCAAATATATTCTGTCTTATCATATCTGACAATCTTTCTGATACTGACCATTCATTTTAATTACTTATTAAATTTCATGCTATAAATTTTTTTAAAAGGAACTGAGAGAAAGTGAGTGAATAATAATAAAGTTTCTAGATAAACTCAAAGAATCAATTAATAGATAAAAAAAATTTTGAAATTAAGAAACTTTGCTTTTTCATATATGAGACTGTGAAAATATAATTTTATCACTGAAAATAGGTAACAACAATTAATGATTAAAATTTTGAATCATCCATCAGACAACACAATATTATAAGTGTTATTAAATGTAAATCATCTCATTTATATTTGGAAGTAAATAAAGGGTTTTTATGGTATTAAACCTTGAACACATTCTGTAAATATGTGATACAGTGTAATTTGTTTATTCAGCATAATTAGTAAATAAACTGTATAATCTTTTAACTCTTTAGATAAAAGCATTTTTTAAAATGTTTAATGCTTAGTCTTATGCAGTGAATTTATAATTTCAACTAAATTCTTAAATGCTTATACATTCTTTTACTAAGAATCAGTAAAGTTATTAAAATAAAATTTTACTATCACATAATATAAACTAAAGAAACAAAACAATCCAGCTAAAATAACAGTAAAAAATAAGGTTTGAACACAAAAAATTTAGTACTTCTAACTTGAACAGATATTACTAACCAGCAGCCTTTTTTGCACTTTCTTCCAAACTTTCATTTTTCAATTTGAGATCGTTTTTCTCTTCTTCAATGGCCCTTTTTTCATTTTCTTTCTTTTCTATAATCTTTTTTAATTCTTTTTCTTTTTCTTCAAATTGCTTTTTCCATAACTCTTCATTTTTCTTCAATTTCACAGCAAATTCATCTTCTTTTTTTTGTAATTTCCTTCTCCATTCCTCTTCTTTAGATTCTAATTTTTTGAATTCTTTGGGTGTCACTACCTGAAAAATTAAGTTTGGATAATAAATATTTGTATGTTTTTTTCTTATTATTTTCATAAATAAAAATAAATATTATGTAAGAAATTTTAAACTGTTTTCCAATTTTATAGAAATTTATAAATACCTTTCCATCTGCTAATTTTATATCTAAAGTAGGGCTTGCAGTTTCTTCTTTGCTTTCATCTATTGTAAAACTGCTTAAGCTTGTTGTTGAGCTATTTCGAGAGTGTTTTCCTTTTCCAAGCAATTTTGGTTGATTTGAACTGATAATTGATGAAATTAAATTTATATCACTTCCTGTTTCTTCTTTAATCCTGTTTTTAAGATTCTCAAACATTGTGACTAAACCTTGAAGATTCATAAGTATATCATATAGAAATTAAATTGATCAATAATTTGATTAAATTTGGAAGCTAAAATGCTAATTTTTAAAATGAAAATTTGTAAAAAAAAATTTGTTTTAAAGAGGCAACAAAAATAAAATATAAAAATAACTTAATTACATTACTGCTGCTATATTATGATTTTTTTTCAAATTTATACGTTCTTCCCACATTAGCATCCAAGCTGCATTTCCAAAATAAAAATAAAAATGTTAAGCTTATAAATATTTCATAGATTTTTAATCATAATATAATAGAAACACAATATAAATTTTTATATTATTTTCACTTCATATGTTTTACTCATATATAATATCAATTACTTATACAATTAAATATTTTTTAAAGGAGCTAAATTAAATATTTTTCAACAGAGCTATAAGAAAATATAAATTAAAATCATAAGGTAACATACAGTCACACGATTAAGTAAGATTAAAAATAAAAAACTTAAAAATTTGGATCAAAATTTTTGAAATATACTTACTTTGATGAATTTACTTATTTCCGTATTTATCATGAATACATTGCAAAACAATATCAACTTTTTCCTTCAGGAGAGTTTTCACAACATTGGCAATCACTAACTCGACGAATGTCATGCTAAAGGTACGTTCAGGAACATTATCAGAACAACTCATGATAAAAATCAGTACTTCTGTAAAAAATTAAAGTTTGAAATGATGCCTTATAGAAAGTATATATTTCAATTATAAAAAAAATTATGTATACATTATATTGTATAAATTGAAATGTATTAAACAGGAAATAATAATTGATGTCAAACGAAATCACTTCATTTTCATAAAATTTGTTTGCAGTTTTCATCTGTCACGGTGCCATTCTGAAACTTAACCGTTTGCGCGCCGATCTATGTAAACGCGTCTCAAAATATTTGTTTGACATGAAAATACGTTCTGTAAATATTGAGTTTCATAGAAGCTTTACATTTGCATGAGGATAAGTTTTTTGAGGATAATCAAAGGGAGGAAAAAATGGAATCAAAAACATTAGCGCCTGACATTGACAGGTATGTTTATCATTTAGTGAAAATATACGTTACAATAACAAAGTTGCTTGCTTGTGAAATAATCACATTTACAACTCATTCAACATTTATAAAATAAAAGAAATTGTTATAAAATAATTTTTTTCAAGTCATTAAATATTTAATTCAATATTTTTTAAATAAGTTAATTTAATTGATAAATAATTCACTTATATTATTTGCTCGTTTACGGCATACAAGACATTTTTCTTATAATAACAAATTAATTGATTAAATGAAATTTTCTAAAACAAAAATATTTATTAGTATATGAGATGTTAGGGAAGAGTAAAAGATAATTTCTTTTTTTGCGAAAGCGGTTTAACAAAAATAATTATGAACTAATGGTAAAGAATGACATAATACTGATTTTTTTTAAATAAAATTGGACTAAAAACATTTTATTTATTTTAAAAATTAATATATGGAATATAATTTATAATGCTAAACATATATTTTTTTATATCACTTTTGAAATTTTTTAAAATAATTTTATAATTTTAAAATTACCTAACAATATTTATTACTCAACCTAAATTATATATTTTCAGTTACATTAAATAATGAAAACTTATATACAGATTTTAAAAACTATATATTAAACTTAAATAAAAATAGGTGTAATCCACTATTGTTAAAAATTTGTTGAGCAAATTAAATTTAATTTATTATGAATAAATTTCAAACTATATATCTTGTTAAATTAAATTTAAAAAAATTGAAGTAGTTTTTTTTTATAATTTTTCATTCTGTTCACAACTGCACATTAATTAAGTAATTTATTAAATCTCTTAATTGAAATATAAAAAACATTGTTTATAATTTAACAATCTGGATTTGCTAATAATATATTTTTTATTTAAATGTCAGATAAATTATCTTAATAGGTTAAAAATCAAATTATTTAAAATTTAATGAAATTCAAATAATTTCATTGCAGATATGAAAATTATTTATATTAGCTATTAAGATTCAAATTTGAATTTGAAATTTTTCCTTTTCATAAATGATTGATATATCATAATAAAATAAATTTTATTATTTAAAATGTTTAATTATAATCAAATTGCACAATTACTTATTGTTTTGTTAAACTGATTCAATCAATAGAAATTTAATTTTCCATTTTTTTTTTGATCTTTATTTTTGTACTGGTACCTTATGAATCAAAGCATTCAAGATATATTTTTGTGTAATAAAGTTATGTTTAAGTGTTGAAATTGTTAATTTCTAATCTAAGTATCTATTTAAAAATTAGAAGAATAAATCTAGAAAATAAATTTCCTCTATTGAATAAGAAAATAATAGATTTATTGATAATTAGCAAAATTAAAAATGAATAATTTTTTGTGATATCAAGTTCATGCCTTTGCTTTTTACTCTGACAAAATAAAAAAAGTGGTTATGCAATAGGTGCCCCTATATCATGATATTGATTTTATAAATGAACATTTATCATTTTTCTTATATTATTTAACTTCGAATATATTTTGGGTTGAAGAAGATGTTAATATGTAACATTAATAATCGTAATAATATTTAAAATACTAGAATAAAGTGCAATGTTGAGCGTTTTGCATATGCGCCAACATTTGTTTATTTTTAACTAAAATATTGTTATTGCAAATAATAAATTCAGTCCGACAATGTAACAGTTATGAGCAGAGTTAACTTCTTTGGAAGAAAACTTTTGCGCAGGCTCATCTCTCATGTATGTTGGATGTGAGATGTGATTTTAGTGCAGTAATTCGTGAGGGGTCGCTTAGCAACGCAGCTTCACACCGAGGGAGAGATTATTTTTTGTGATCTTTTAATATTCTTTTTCTGCCGTGTAATTCTAGAATATTTTTAAATTCAAAATTTTGCGCCGAATTCAAAATTGTTTGATTTTTTGTCATCAAATATTTGAATTTACAATATTTATATACTTTTATGTATTATCTAGAGAAGGGGGTAACATGACGTCATTTTTCGAAAGGTCATATCAAACCCCTCGAAGAATGACTAATATTTTAAATATCACTAATATTAATAACAAGTTAGTTGTGGCAAACTGTTAAGCATTTTCGTGTTGGTCTTATGGGTTTAATATATACAAATATATATATGTATGAAGTTTGAAAAAGTGAATTGTAAACCTTTAATTTTGTGGTTTTAAAAAACAATGTCAGTTTTTCGATTTGGGGCTCCAGCAGGTTGTTCAACTCCCATTCCCAAAAGGATAAAAGGAAATGCTGATGAATCCTACACACCCAATATAGCATTTAGGTAAGCTTAGTTTGATATAAAGTAGTGATAAAAACTAGCTTGATTTTTGAATCCGAATTTCGCGCATATATCACTAGTTTTAAAAAATTAAATTCAATTACATTTACGGAACGTAAGGTTAAAAATTAATTCTCATGTCGAATTTCAAAGCAAGAAAATTGAATGTGTAGCTTATATAGGGGAGAACAATTTGACGACGTTTTCCGCAATAAATTCAATCATATGAAGATAAATCTTTAATAATCTTGAATCAGAAATAAAACATTGACAAATATTTATCTCAAAACCACTCGTTCTCCCCTAATACAATTTTATTTTATCAGAATTTAGTTTTATTTACTAAATTGTTGAATAATTTCGTTAAAACTTTTTGCAGTGTCATTGCCTATTTGTGATAATAGCACAATGTGATCCTTGCATTAATGTAAATAATCTTCGATATCCAACACCTAAGTTTATTATTTATTCTTTGTGATATTGTCTGACTGCATGATTTTGCACCATTAATGTTGAATCTATTTGACCGACTAAGTTAAAATCATTTCTTAAAAATTTATATGAGCATTAAAAATGCAAGATCTGCGGGTCTTCGTTTTCAATTTGTTATAAGAAACAAATATATTTTAGGTATCCAAATTCACAGTTTAACAAATTGAAAGTGGTAAATAAATAATTGATTTAATAAAATTTGTTGGAAACAAATTTTTTTTCAAAAAGCATAGTAAAACCATAAAGTATCCTTTTGATCTTTGCTACTAGAAATTTGATCAAAGAAAAATTTATTTCGTTATGAAGGAAAAGAACTAAAAACATACTAAGAAAACAATTAAAAAAACTAATTCATAATGTTATATAGAAAAAGTTTATATGAGTTATTTCATTATAAAGGACGTAAGCTAAAGAAATATGGAAAGAATCTCAAGTAGGCAATGTACGGTAAATATATAAACAAATCAAACAAGTTAGATTCAGTGATTCAGTCTTTTTTGTTTCTTTCTCTTTCACTTGATAATAAAAAATATGATGTAAGATATCTTTCGATATCAAGCTCAATAAACTCATCACAAGCTCAATACTGTGATATATTTCTACATGCTTTAAAATATGATAATCAAAACTAAGAGATTCGAATAGCATAAAAAATTTGTTTAGTTAATTTTATAAATATGTTTCTTCAATCAATTCTTAAAAAACTTTTTCCCATACTTCCATGTGATTGCATAAACGCAAATTGAGTTTTTTTAACTCCAGGATCCATAATAAAATTAATCAAGAAGTATTTTGTAATTATAAATATTGTGATATATTTTCAAAAATTCATTAATAACTGAAATTATTGAAATCTAATAAGCATATGGTCTTATTTCTTTTTTATTTTAATTGGTAATTTAAAAAATCTATATGAAATATTCTTGTGATATTATTTATCAGTTGTAAATCTTTATAAGTTATAGAATAAAATAAACGTGAAATAATACAAGGTATAAAATAATTTACTGAACTTAAATTCATTGCAGGATGAATTAAATTAGATAGCAGTGAACGAAACATTAAAAATCAATTTTATGAATGAATACTCTATTCAAATAAGTAAAAATAGATTATAAATTTGAATAGTCTGTTGAATTTTATGATTTCTATATTTATTTGATGCATAGGTCTTCTGCTATTAAAATTAAGCTCAAATAGATATCTTTATAAACAGAATTAACATCGATATAAATTCAAGGTTTTTTAGATATTCAAGAGTGGGTTTCTAAAAAAGTTGATTTACTATATTTATAATTTAATGATACGAAGTATTTTCTTTATATTACTTATAGTCAAAAGATAATGCGTAAAAGATACTCTATTACACACTTGAAATTCATATTAATCATTGCTGTACATTAATTTTTTTCTACAATTAGAGAAAATATTTTGGTATTTAAAATGATAAAAAACCATTTTCATCTTAATATCTATAAGTCACGAATTATAAAAAAAATAAACTATGAATTTTATCTTGAAAGACCTTATTTAGCTTTTTAATTTGCTTGCACTTATGTGAATGATTATAAAAATATGAAGTCAGCTAATTTTATATGTAATAAACCAGTGATATTTTTATTATTGTATCAAATTCAGTCAGTAATAATTCACAAGATTCCAGCATGAAGAAATTGTTGCAAAATATATTTAAATAATCGATAGCATTAACCATAGAATCAGAAACGATTTATTACAATAAACTTACGATTTGTACAAATATTAAGATAAAACAAATGTTTTTTATTGTTAAAGACCATTAATAAATAATGCCTTCTTAAAGCAGAGTTTCTCACTTTTGTTACTTTTTAAGTTAACATTGATGCAGGTATTTTTATATTCATTTTTATTTTTTGAAAATTTTATATTCGTTTCTGTGAACAGATTAGTTTATAATAAAAAAAAAATTTTCCATTCCTCTCCCTGTTGATGTACACTTTTTAACTATATAAGAATCTATACAATCTATTTTAATCTATATAAGAACTCAGTTTTTAAAATTTAATTCCGATCACGAAAGTGTTTTCCTAAAAGTAAGTTAAATTATAGAGGTCTTTCTCGGTCAAACTTTATCTTTTTTTAAGTATACAATTAGGAAATAGTTTAAAGATAAGCTTGTAATTACTGCAGCTTCTTCATGTGACGTTATGAAATGAATTATCTTTTTATAAAATTTAAAAAAAAGGAAAAAATTGATTCTTAATTTTTAAAACCTTATTTTTTAAAATTTTATTTAGATTAGCATTAAAAAAATTATAAATCGTATTTCGAACAGAAGCCATAAAGATGTAAAATGTAATTTATTATACATTTCATACATTAGAGAATTTATATTAAAGTAATTTACAGGTTTTATATTTTTCCAATAACATTAAAGACATACGGTAGGTTAAAACTTATTATCTAGGCAGTGAATATTGAAATGGAATGAAGGAGTCGTAATGTAATATACAAAGGCTATATAATGACAAACTACATTCATTTAAATCTAAGTTTAGGTGGTTAATTTTACTAAATCAGATTGAAGTTGAATTACTATATGATTATATTCATATAATTATTTTTATAATATAATTATAATTTATAAGTCCTGAATCAAAATTTTTTTGCCAAATCCATCTCATTAATTCAATGCCTTTCAGATAATTATATGTGAACATTTAATTTAGGTCTTCCTTTTGAAATAAATTCGCCTTGAATCTGATTTGAATTATATACTTGCACCGTTACAAATAGATTTTATTTCACCTTAATTTTAAATGATTTTTTTTATATCTTTATAAGAAAAAATCATAGAACTTTTTATATTCCTTTGATTTTTTTGATTTTTTTAATTTGATTAAATTTTTTTGATTTTGAAATTGTTATAAACATCTGTGTGCTAAACAATATAAGAGAAAATATTCTTTGAAATATCAATATTGACTTTTCATTTTTGCGGTGAATTTCTTCATACACTTTCAAGTGTATTTTTGGACTCCAACACGTTCACAGACATAATTTGCGATTTATGAGTTCTTAGTAATTACTGAATTACGTGACCAATCACTTTGAGAAAAAAATTGTGAACTTTCTGAAGCTAGGTCATATTAATCATTTTATAAAAAGCTGAAAAGATCATAAAGCCAAATATGAAATTAGTATTAGTATGAGTTAAATAATCAATCAATTTTTGAAGTTTCTAAACATAATTAAAAAACTTTTAATCATAAAATATACTACAGCTATAGATAGAGAAAAAATAAAAGTTTTTAATTTTCCTTAATTTAAAATCTTTTAATTTAAATATTTTGAAAAAATTAATCCTTATTTTAAATTCAAAAATCATTTTTTTTAAGTTTTAAATATTTAGTTTATAATTTTTTCTTTATAAACAGTACTTATTGAGTATTTTTAATAATAGAAGTTTTAAAAAATTATTGCTAATCGTGTTCTCTGCAATTAGAATATACGAAAGCAGAATTAATGAAGTTTTAAAAGGCATTTTACTTTTATTTACAGAGATTTATTAGCATTTTAAATTTAAAACTTTATAGCCATTATTTTAACATATTAAGTGAATCTAAATTTTCAGTCAGAAAAAATAGTGTTTATTCAAAAGAAAAGTATTTTTTAAAATGATTAATAGTAAATAGACAAATAGTATTTTTTAGATTCTGAATTAAGAATAAAATTTAGTTTGAAGTGGCCAGTATTTTTTTAAAAGCCTTTCAAACGAACATTGCAAACTTTTGGCTGAGGACCGCATTTAAAATTAGAAATGAATGTTTGGGGTGATTGGCATCAAATTCAAATATTTTTATCCGAATTAACTTTTCTTATATTTATTGTTTAAAAAAAATTTTTTTTAATTGTTCTAAATGTTTAAACTTAAACTGGTGAAAAATTAGTCATGTACTTTTTGTCTCACAAGAAATTTATATATATAATTATTAGAGTAATAATATGTATATAATTATATATGTTACAATATATGATTTAATTATATAATAGAAATATATATTATATGAAAATTATATATTATATCCATTATTATTCGTGCAAATAATAAGTAACGGTAAAGACAACTATTAATTGTTTTAAATTTAAACTAACATTGTTTTAACTATCTTTAAAAATAATTAATGGTAAAATATAAATTTAAATTATAAAAAAATTTCTTATTACATCTAATTATGCGTAATATTTTTTTATTATATTCATTAACTAAATAAAATAGCCGCTGCTTATTAAGATTATTATTTTCTAATTATTGCTGTTATATATAATAAGGTATGAAAACTACTGCCTCAAGTAGAAATTATTGATAAAATATTCTTTCTATTAAAAATAAAATTTCATTATTCAGTCTTTTTGAAAAGAAGGAAATGCAGACGATTGTAAGATCATTTTTTTAAAAAAAAGTGATATGAAAATAGCTTAAGATTAAATATAAAAAAATTATTAAGATGGAACAAGAATTGCCATAAATCAATTAACTTCATAATGATATAAACATATATATTCAATTTGGAAGGTTCAGATGGAATGAGAACTTCATTTCGATAGACTATTTTAACTCACTGAAAACAATATCTTAAAGAATATTTTCTTCATATTATTTCAAGTAATTATATCTTATTCTCCTTAACTACTCTGAATTGAAGAATAAGATAAATCTTTGATTCATTCAAAAATAACTTGAAAATGGATGTTAAAAGGTGATGAAATATAAATTGAAAAGAGCGGAAGACGCATCAATTTTAGAATGATAAAGTAAAAAAGCTTATATGCTCTCCAGGGGATCCAGATGTTCGTAAAGGAAGAAGCTGTTTTACACGGGAGAATTAAAAAAAAGTTTTCAGATTTAATATATAGAGGATCTTAAATTTAACACAAAAAATATAACTTATCCTTCACTGAATTTATAAAACTTATTTTATTATTTATTTTTGTTACTGCAAAGAAATTCAGGGCTTCAAAAGTTTTTTAAATATTGTAAAACATTTTTTTTTCATCTTTCATATATGAGCCTATACGTACAACCTACTTTTGTAGATGGTTGAATATGGAACTGATACAGAAAAATACAACGGCATAAATGAGATGTGAGAGAGCTTTGATCTACTTCAATATATATATTCTTATTACATTTAAGCATTGAAGCACTTACCTATTATATAAATAAAGTTATAAATATTATTATTTAAATAATGTAAAATTTCGAATCGTAAAATAAAGCTACTATAAATTTATAATATTTTTTCGATTTTTTATAAAAAAATATTTAATATTCAAATCTCATTTATATTCATAATCAGTCCAGAAATAGTTTCATAACACAATAAAAAACGTAAAGTAATTTTTTTGTGATTGCTGGATAACACCTATATCATAAGCAATTCAAAGTAAAGTTTTAAATTCATTTAACAGAAGACTGTTAAGTTATATGTTATTGTAGTTATTGTATTCTATCGTTACATTTTGCCATTAATTTTGTATTCTTTTTTTTAGGTTTAAAATTTTTATTTTTGTTTTGTAAAATAATTGGTATGAACATTTAATTCTCAATTTTTAATATCAAATCTAATGCGAAGAAAATGTGATATATAAACTGAATAGAAAAATTAACTCTCATTTTCACTACTCAAGCAAATTTCTCTACAGGATCTAAAACAATGAAATGCGAAGACCTTCAAAAAGTCTAAATTCTTTGGCTTTTTTTCAAAATTTGGACATTCTGCATACTTTTTTTGTTATTTTATTGCTTCATACATATAGAATGGTATCAAAATTTTATATTTCAAAATATCGATATCTGTATTGCATTAAATGATTTGAAATTAAATCCTTGAATGTATAGATTAAAAAAAAGGATTTCAGCGATATTGTCAAAAATAATTTATTCTATAAAATTTTTATTAACCCTATGATAAATTCTCTTAAAATGACATTATTGTTTTATGTTTAATAGACGTAAATTTACTAAAATATAAGTATTAATACATACTTATTGGATTCTATTGATTCATATACTTGCTCTAGATTATCGTTGTATTAACAATTGGCAGTATGTTACTTAAGTGTAAATTGAAATGACCTTTTATGACCTAGGAGTGCTTACATGAAGTAATTGTATACAAATTTCTCATTGTAAAATTTTGGTTTATTTTTCCAAATGCTTGATTTAAGTATATGATTCATTATTTATCATACTTCTTGAGATAAAAACATTGAAATTATGTTTACAATCTAAATGAAAATGTAATTTAGTCTCCTAAATTTTTTAAAATTATTTTAAGATCTGCTACATAAAAATTTGAGTATTCCTTTTATGTGGATTTATGTAAATAAATTTAAATTAGTTCATCTTTTAATTAGGTATTAATTAGTTCATCTTTATTAGGATAATTAAACTGTAAATTTGAAGCTATTTAATTAATAAATAAGTATAGATATTTTTTTGATAATATTTCAGAATTTTATATTTTGAGAGCAACACTTTCAATTCACCAAAAAAATTTAAATTAGATATATCTTTAGTAATTACTATTATTGAATTGTTAATATTTGCTTTATAATTATTTAATTTCTGTAATTTTGTTTTATCTTTTTCAGTACCAGTCCTAGTCTTTTACAAGATATCACTTTAGAGAAATGTAAGTAAAAGTTATCTACAATTTTATTTAATACTTATTTAGATTTAACTCTGATTTCTTAACTTTAGTAACACTTTTGTAGATTATAATAATTGAAAATCTATCAGATTCGACATTTCATGTGATTTTCTCATTTAGAGATTTGTAGAAAATAAAATGTATACAAATCAATGAAATTTATTAAATAATAATAAAAAATACATTTGAATTTAAAATAACATTAAAAGTACATTTTTCCAATTATTATTCGAAATTACTGAAATAAATGTAAAACCTGAAATTAGGTTGAGAGCTTTTATTAAAAAAACCTGATTTATATAATTCCGCGGTTATTTATTTTGACATGAAGTATATTTATGAGAACTTCCATTATAATCACTATGATTAATAAAAAAAAACAAATATATAAAAATGTTCTTTATTCTATGATTTCCATTATCTTTTAAACGGAAGAATAACGAAGAGTGTTTATGCAATATGTAAGAATCTCCCCCATTTATGTTATAAAACAAATTTCAGCTGTTGTATAGCATTTTTTAAATTCAATTTTAGGATAAAATATTGAATTGACCCATTTTTTTCGTCCCACACGATATTTAATGTCTATTCATTTTTTTATTCTTCTAACTATACTGAAAAACGTATTTGTTTGCTTGTATTGATTCTGAATTTCTCTGGTTCTTTCGGAATTAACGGCTTGCTTCTTTCCATTTCTATAATGTATTACATTTTTATCTTTAACTAAATTTAAATGATTTGGGCTAAGAAATATTTAGCGCTAAGGGAAAGAAAATAAAAATACTTCAAAAATAAATTTCTACAAATCATTTTGAAACAAGGCCAATTTTTTTTTATGGGGGGACATCTGGAAAATTACATTTTCATGTATTCTAATTATTAATCTAAAAATAATAGTATGAAAAACTTGGTAAGAATAATTATATAATTGTGGAAAATAATTTTTGGAGTTATTTTAAATACAGAGTTTTATATTTTAGACTTAATACTTAAAATTGAATAATTTCTTTTCAATAGATAAGGGACCATTATATTCTTACTCAAATGTTATTTTTTATAAAAGGACTCAAATTTCAAGTTTTAAAATTTGAATTGTGGAACAAATTTTAAAATTTAATACTTAACCGAATTTAGAATTCCTAAGCCTCAAGTTCTTATGGTTATAAATTTTTTATTGAAACTTAAAAGAATTTGAATTGATATTTTAATTGAGGTAATTTTTTAATACTTTATATTACTTATTTAAGTTTTATGTGGTTTTGACAGGTTCTATATCTGCTGATATGAAATATTGAATTTTTTTTTCTTATTCCGAAATTTTATATTTAATTCTTTTAATGGTTAAATCAAAAATTTTATGATACACGTCAATTTTTATTTGCGTTATCAATCAGAAAAAAATTAATTTGAAATGTAGAATGCATTATATTAATTGTTTATATATGTAAATCTATTAGATAATTTTATCTTATTCTTTTCTTAGTTTAAAAGGTATTTTACAATTGCTTTATAACACTCATCTTTCTAAGTTGATATATATCACAGAAACTAACTTTTCTTGTTTAATGTAAAAGTCGATCTCGTCAATATCTTGCTCCCTCTTTGTGTTTGTTTTTTTCTCAACAAGGATGGTGAATGTGACTTATTCCGAAGCGGATATGATTGAGACAGACTACATCCTCATTAACAGGGTCTCGGGTCTCGATTTATTTCTGATGGGGTGTTTTTGTTATTTTTGGGAAAAAGTCCAAGATTTATATTTATTTCTCTATTCAAAGATTCTATTTTGTCTCCTTAATCAAGTCTAAGTGAAGTAAACATTTGAATATTATGTTATTATAAATTTTATGAATTTTCCATACTTTGATATTACAAAATATTAAATGAAAATATATAATGTACCATTAAAATGATTTATCTGAAAGAAACTGAAAGAAGACATTTGACTATAATTCTAAATTTTAATTAAAACAGTAATTCTATTAAAATAAGATGGTAGCTTTTATATTTGCCGAATTGAACTTTATTTTAACTTTTTCAAAC
Organism: Ricinus marginatus; assembly: GCA_028565995.1. NCBI lineage: Eukaryota > Metazoa > Arthropoda > Insecta > Psocodea > Ricinidae > Ricinus > Ricinus marginatus. The sequence goes on from JAOWBB010007199.1 coordinate 111,720, forward strand.
TAATGATTTTAAAATTAATTTTATGTATCATGAGGATTTACATTTTTTTGTTCTAGGTTTTTTCTGAGTAAATGCTGATTAATTTAAATTTTCAAAGAACTAACTAATCCTTTATTACTGTATTAATATTTTAGCCACTATATCAGGCATAAATATAACGGTGAGGATATTTTAAGTAACGTAAAATATTGTTATTATATAGATTTGGCTATTTTTAGGAATATATTATTATTTTTTATTTAATTATTATATTCGTTAGCAATTTGTTTTTATTTTACATTTTATTTTAAGAACCCTTCAACCTTTAGACATTTTTTCTTATAAATTACCTTATTTACATTTTTAGAAATTATAATATTATTCATAGATTTGCTGGGATAAATATGGTATATCGAGAAAGAACGATTTGATTCCAAAGTCTAAATATTCTAGAATATTTTCCGGTAGAATCCATTGTATCTCATTTTTTTAAGAACAATCGCTTCGCAAATTTCTTCTGGCTTGTTTTCTTGGTAACGATATATAAAGATTAAACGTATATATGTATATATATATATTTATGTGTAAACATATAAGTATTAAAAATGAATTCTTATTTGTAATATCATAAATAGGGTATGATTTATTTTAGTAGTTTTTATGTATTAATTTTAGCATAGAATGCATTGGTAAAAAGTTACCATTCGGGCCAGATCTTCCAACGAAAAGTTTATCTTCGTATATTTTGCCTACTTCAATGAAATATAGAAACGTGAAAAATATTTTTAATCAGATACTTTCTGGTTGAAGAAATAATATCAAGAATCGAAGGTGTGGTAGGCGCGGTTAAGGCTACTTCATTTATTTCCGTACTAGAACTATTTATTGGACTGCCTTAACTGACTTCGTCAAAGGTATCTTCCTTATCGGATATATTATGTTTAAAAGCCAACAGTATATAAGAAAAATAGTTTTCTTTTTTCCATACTATTCTTAATCGTTGAAATTCCATTCGTAGCAAATGTTAATATATTTTTAATTTGCAACTTTTCAGAAATCTCGACTGAAATTTATTTTTATATATATTTTTTTCAACATACTAATTACTATGTTATACTCACCGTCTGTCAGGCGAAATTTGATAGAATTTTTTAAAATTTCTTTTATTTATTTAAAAAGCGAATATTAAAATAAAAAGTCGTTAATTATTTAAACCTCATTGTACTTAGTTTAAGGATTAAATTCATATAAATTAAGTTTTATATAAATGTGAATTAAACAAATTTTAAATAAACATAGACTTTCACAGTTATTATTTCTTTTGGAATGATATTCAATTTTATATGTTTATATAGGATAGATTTTTTTCTAATATTATTTGTTCAATTACTCTAAACATTTATAAATGTTATTATTTAAAAAATGAAAGGAGAAGAAAATGACTAAATTTTCTTCTCTAAACGCAAAGATTTTTAAACATATTTGGCAGTTGTCCCATTCATAATGAAAATCTATTCAACGATTTTAACCATTTTGATATCCCATTGTGAGAACTATTGATTAATGTCTATTTGTTTTGAAAGCAATTCGTCACAGCAGAAATAATACAGGCAGTTAAGTTAGAATTCAATTGCAAATTTGTAGATTTCTATAATTAATAATATTATTCATAAAATAAAATGTAAATTTTAAATTTGCAATACTGATTAAATTATAGGCAGTGACAGATTTATGCACTTTCTTTACAATTACAATGATATCAATTACTTTTTGTGTTATAATTTAAGTTATAGGAACTAATTGTATTCGACTTCAGGAGTTAACTAACATTAATATTTTTTTTCTCAAGTATTTAACAAGTTGCTAAATTACTTGCTAATTATAAATCCTTTTTTTCTTTATTAACCAGCGATTGATTTTCAAATGATAAATTTACCGCATCAAAGTCCAAGACCTAGCAGTTTTTGTTCAGGATAATAAATTAATGGTTTTGGGAAAGTTTACGAGTCTACTAATATTCAATTAATAAATACTTTTTGAAGAAAAATTATAGAAGTGAATAAAATATCAAAAATAAATAAACTAATAAATAAACGAAAACTCATTTTAAAATAAAAGAAACAAAGTAAACTGCAATGCCATCTTGCAAATAACTGAATTAGAACTAATTTATCCCTCTGCGACGTTAGAAAAAATACCGGTATGAATAATAAATCAACTACCTCGGCTTGCAAGTTGGCTGAAGATGTATACAGTTCAAGTGAAAGCACAATTAGAGAAGAATTTTCGGACTCAATGTTTGATATACTCCCAGAATCACGATCAGACCTGCAAATAGACTTCTGTAAGTAGATGGCAGAATCTATGCAATCTTTTCTTGAAAATTAGGAAGTCTTTCAATTTGTAAACAAAAATTGATGCAATACAATGTAATCATCAATGTATTAATTTGTTTTTAAAATGAGTCTTATGAGAAATATAGACATTATTATGAATTTTAAGGTTGTCATATATTATCTTTTTTAGGAATGGCGTTAACGTAATGATCGGGATTTATACTAACATTTACATGTCTAAAGATAGTTGAATATCTTAATCCTATAAATCTTTTCTTATTCGCTTTGTTATCTTTGTATTAAAATTTCAAAACTTTTACTATTTTCTCTTTTACTTCACTTCTTTGAGACGGTTGAGCAGATAATGACTATTTTTTTGATTGAAAAGACTTAAATATAAGAGAAACTTAATATTAAAAAAAATGAATTTTAAAAAACTGAAAAAGAGAAGTTCTGATAATAATCTGTACACAATTCAAGCAATTGTCTAATAGTCTCATTTGTCGATTTTTATTCTTAGTCAGGTCGTGTCATTTTTATTTAACCTGTTCAGACTGGTAATAAAAATCGAATTTTAACTTCTGTTAAATATTAATACAGACTAAAAGAAAAATATTAGTTTCAGCTTATTATTTTTTTTGCATTTAGAATTTTAAGCCTTGATTAATTAAATTTTGTACTTTTACTTTAGCTGACATGGTGATGAGGAATACGACGTCTGGCCTAACAATGAAAGAATATGAAGAAGAAATGAAGAAACTTACTGCGGAAAACTTCAACCTGAAATTGAGAATTTACTTTGTAGAAGAAAGACTCAGTAAAGTTAAGGGAATCAGCGATAAAGAAGATCTCGTTAAAAAAATAATAGAATTACAGGTAATTGGCTTTATTTATAGAAACCAACTCATTATGATTAATACAATTAAAGATATTTTACTTCTAAACGTATAAAACATTAACTCAAATGGCATCTTGATGGCAATTGGCCATCATGATTCAAATTAATTCTTAAGTTCCAAATAAAAAAAGTTTAATTTTGCTTAATGCTATCATAAAGAATAAGGTTCATTAGTATAGTCAGAATATTAAATAATGTGTTAAATTTATGGCAACCATAAGTCAGATTTATAGAAGTTAAAAGAACATTATTTTGCTGACTTAATTCAGAATTTAAGATGAAAATTATGTAATCAAGAAAAGGAAAGACTTAGACAAATCCTATGATCACATAAATTATTAGTTCTCAATTTCTATTTCAAATGCTTCACAAATGTGTACCTTTCGTAACGTAACAATAATTATAATAATTTACAGTTAATATGAACCACTCTAAAATTAATCTATTCCGGATTCATACGGACGTGAAAAAGATCAGATTTCAAAACCATATGTTATTATTAACGATCTAAAATTATTATAAAGATACGTTTGGCTTTGGTTAATAGATTTTTAGCAACAGATGCGTATAACTATTTCATATATCAAATTTAATACGGTTCACTCTTATATTTATTTTTATGCATTTCCTTTTTTAAACTGCTGATAGCTTTGACAAGCTATCAATATAAAACTTATCACTAAAATCGAGTTAAAAAGCCGTAAGTATTTTACATTACTTTATTTAAAAATATTAATGATTAATTAGATCTTACAGATATTTAAAAGAAAATCTTAGCACAATAAAGAGGGTAATTTTTTAAACCTTTCAGGTGGCTTGTGAATCAAAATCCAAAGAACTGGAAAGAAAGCAAGAACTCATATATGAAGCTTCAAAAGCACTTGATTCACTTCAGTTGGAACACGAAGAACAAATAAAAAATTTAAAAAAAGAAAAGAATAAAGAAATTTTAGATCTCAAGAATAAAATTGAGGAATTGGAGGGAAAAGTGAAACAAGATACAACAACTGATAATTCTTCAAATACAGTTAGTGAAGAATATGAAAAACAGGTGAATATTTGGCTGAGTTTGGTTTATTATCCAGTGCGAGTATTTGCTTACATATATATATCCCACGATAATTTTATATAGTTTGAAATTTTAAAGATGAATAATGTATTTCAATTGTAATGTATATTTCATATTTATGATAGTAATTTATATATATTGTTTTATTGAATGCTAAAGAAGGAAAAAATATAAATATTAATATATATATATATAATATATATATAATAAGATATATATATTATTCAATAAAGTTAAATTTCTATCTTAATT
>JAOWBB010007200.1:0-11338 GCA_028565995.1 Ricinus marginatus
ATTTGGTGCGGAGGGGGGGGGGGGGAAGGTGGGGAAAACCGGAGCTTGGTTCCCGGCGAAAAGTTGCCGAAGGTTTAAAAACGAACCACCGCTAGCTGCGGAAAAGCGGGAAAAGCAATAAGCAATTATTTGTCAGCGTTGTCACGCCTAAAATGATCTAAGCCGCGAAGACGTACAAGACTTCGTCGACGGATTACTTAAGAAAGGCTGAAAAATCTTAGGAATTCGCGCAAAAAGTAATTTTTTTTTTTTTTCAAAAAACCAAGTCCAAGAATGAAAAATTAAGATAATTCAAAGGCTGTCGGGGGAAGATTAAAAAGAGAGCAAAGTGCTGACAGGGAGCCGCTGGGATGTTTCCCCATTATGGCCCGATAAGGGATCACTCTTATTACGGCAAAACGGTTTTTGTGTGTAATTCCAGAAATGCCAACGGTTTAATACAACTTTAGGGTCATTTTACGGTCCAAGAGTTATTTTAAAGCCGTCAGTTTCGAAATCTTCATCGCTGCTCTTGAGAAAGATTTTTTACATCCCATTTTGCTGTTGTAAAAGCGATCAGAGAAGGGCAAAACCGGTTCGGAGCCCCTCCCGAGGAGTACGCAGCGACCGGCCTCGATTCGCGCGATCGGCGAGCCGGCGCTTGAGCGTCGGCCGACAGCAGAAGCGGGAAGATTGCCTTCAACCCGGACGGGGAACGACAAATAAGCAAAAGCCACTTTATGCTGATGGAAACTTAATGGATAAAAAAAACCTTTCACGAGGAAATTGTTTCTCGGAGAGAAGGAAGGTTTGTCGAGAATAGAAACCCATCGGGATAAATTAATTAAACTACTGTTTCCATATAAAAATAATATGGGGGCAAGGGGAACGCTGAAATCCTTCTCCCAGTTTCTCGGTTTCCGTCCCATTCAGAGAGCAAAGAAAGCCTTTTTCGAAAAGAACGTCCTAAAATATGTTGAATGCCGTGAAAACCGGGTCTCAAGTATTATTTTATTGTCATCCATTTATCGTGCCTTTTTTCTTCCCCTGCTGTACACATCCTTTCTTCCCTTATAAACCCGGGCGGAAAGTGAAGAATTTTCAAGCTTGGGGAAAAGGAAAAAAAAAAAAAAAAAAAGAAAAATCTGAAATCGCCGGAGAGTGGAGCGGACGTTTTCCCGGCAGAAATCGAACGGAGCCGGTTATCGGGATTTTCTCTCCCAGTCATTATTTTGCGGCCGAGGGAAAACTCTGCAGTTCGCCCGATCAACTTGTTCCGCCAAGCAGCAGAAGACCGGTGGTTAAATAATAAACTTCCGGTAATGAGGAACCGGGGCGGCCACGTTTCGGCCCATCCTCCCGCGATGCGGTTCCGTTTTTCGGAAATAATTGCGGGCTCCGTTAATTGGTCTCGGCGGAAAATTGCCCTCTCCCAACGTGCGTCTTTTACCTTTTTTTTTTTTTTTCTCCTTCCACGTTTTCTCCGTTCCGGAAACCGCCTTCCCCCCTCCCCCGCAGATGCAGACCCTCGGAGCTTTCGAGCTTTCGGGCTCGAAGGAGGAGAATTAATCCCGGTTTACCCGGAGCCTGTTTTCCCTGCCGCGTTCGGGGATTCGCCACGAAAATCGGGGACGCGCTCGGCGCGGCGCAGAACTCGTCCGGGAAAGATTTTCGGTTTGCCGAAGCTCCTTCGGCTTGCTTAGCAGAGGGAAAAAGAAAAAGAAAAAAAAAAAAACAATCTTTCGCGCGCAGACGGCGAACCTCCGGGGCCCGGGATTAGCCGGAGCTTTTCGATAGTTTCGCTCTGCAGCCGAAGCGGAAACCTCGCGACGGCTCCCCGCCAAGCGAAATCTCCTTATGAATAATTTAGTCCGGTTTCCGATTCGTATCGAAAACCGCCGGTGAAAATTCCTTTTCCACATTCATTATCCTTCCGGTTTTCCCGCTCGATTCTTCCCTGCGAAGCGGGGAGGATTCGGTTGTTTTGCCATGATATTATGCATTAAAGCTGCGGTTTTGCCGTTTAGCTTCGATCCCGTATTGCGTGAAGGTTAAATAAGCTTCCCTCCCGGTCCTGGCGGCGAGGTCCCGATTTCGGAATTGTTTCCGTCGCGGGCGGCGTTCGGATCGGGGCGATTCGGGATGGAAATCGCTCCGGCACGTTAAAACGGAACGTTCCCGCAGGAACCGACCGAAATCGAAGGAACCGCTAAAAAAATCTCACGTCGCGAACGTCTCTCCGGATTCACGCGGAATTCGCAAGGCTTTCCGGAATTTAAGCCAGTGTTTAATTAATGTCTTTGACTATCAAAAATGTATGCAAAGTTTCGATTCAGGAAAGTCCGGTCGCGACAGGTTGACGTTTTTTATTCAGGCATTAAATTATATTCAACCTGAAACTGAGCATTCAAGGTATGCGATTTTAATTACTTTAGCTCGGCGGTAAATAGGGAGATTTAAAATTCCCAGAGTAAAAGAGCACAGGTTTTCAATAAATAGTAGCAATTAGCTCAGGAATTCGGTCTTAAGATTTATACCATAATTAGATGCCGTTATAAATTTTGATTTCTTCTTGCAAGGAGCGAACATTTTGATCTTGAGCTTCCATTAAATGGAATAAATTTAATAAAAGCTCGGTCTAAAAGCTCCGGTTTAATAGAGCGGGAACGCACTATTAGGGATAAGAGATGTTTTAGGCGGAAAAACAAGATTATAGTACGCTCCCGGGGGAATTCAATTTCTGAACGCATTTTGAAATTCTGACATTTCTTTGAAAGGGCCCCGAAAGATTAGCGTCTGACATACCTGCTGCGGCACGTGTTACCCGAAAAAAAAAAAAAAAAAGATTATTATTTTATCGAAAAATTCATTTCGCCGCCTCCATCTTCACTGTCGCTCTCCCGCCATAAACTCTCTCCGGACCGTAACATTATTTTCGGCTTTCACGAGCGATCGCGACAGCTCCCAAATTCTGCTTTTTAACGGTTACTTAAAACAAGCTTTGCCTTAAGCTTTCGACAACAGAAAGCATTTATAAAGAAAACGGTGACGCGGGCAGGAGGGATCAAAGTTATAACCGAATAAGAAAGAGCGTCGGTCCAACCGTTTCGACCTACAAATCTTGCTTTAACCTCATAACATTCATAAATATGGTTCAACCATGAACCTAAATCAAATGAAACTTTCTACGGTTGTCCGAAGAAACGCTTCGGAGATTCAGTATTACAAAACGTATGTAGAACCGAAATAGTTTTTACCATTTTCTCTTTAAAGGAAAATGGCTTGAAAATTAAAATTCAGCTGCACTCGTACGCTCTCCTTGCTTGCCATTATCATCGCTGAGCAAATGCCCAAATTTAAGGAACGCGGACGGCGGATTATTTTAATGTAACACGGATGGAAAATGTGTCGCCGCAATTCGCGATATCTCCGTTTTCCAGGGTCCTGCAATATCCGCACGACAGGAAAAAGACTGACGTTTATCCCGAGGACTTACGAAATCCCAGCGACACTTTTAAACCAATAAAAAAAAAAAAAAAAAAAAAAAAAAAAAAAGAAAACTCGTGCGAAATTTGAATTTCCGAATTTTCACTCGGAAAATTAACTTCGCAGTATCATTCGACCGTATTCATAAAAATTTTCAAAAAACCGAACGAGCGAAGAAAAGCTCATCCTGCAGTTTGTGATTCTGTAAACTGCCCGGAATTACGCCGGCAACACGATCTGCCAGCAGCATGCTGCGATGCGATGCTGATTAATTTAAAAAAAAAAAAAAAAACCCAATGTGGCTTCCCACAGCGCAGCCCAAAAGTACGAATATCGACAAGTAACGAAGAGGCTTGTACAGCTATTGTTTTATTCCTCCTCCGGATGCGCAGATAACGTTTGAAAAATTAAGGGTATCATATATATTACCTTTCAGGGGTATCTTATATATATACATTAAGGTTTCAGTTAGCGATTGCATTTGAAGCGATTTCCCGCCCTGGCAACAGGGCAAGGCCAAAAATCGGTGCAGAATGCCTCGCGATGTTTTCGCATCATATCAAATTTTACATCTCATTTTGTCTTTATTTCGAAGCGGCCCATGCTTTTCCGACGTCAGCCGAAAACTTCGCTGTTAGATCAAATAAGTGCTTCACCTACTTAACTTTTTAATTTCAAATATTTTTAGTCCGATCGGATATTTTTCCGGTAAAAGCTTAACACTTATATGCAAAGCTGCTGGAGTTCGATAAAATGTTTGCGAAATTAGAAGAGGAAATTTTTCATTAGAAATTACGCACGTCTGATCGTTCTTGGGTACGGGAAAGAAAATCTAATGCGAGGCGATTTTATTTTTTTATTTTTATCTTTAAAATTAATTGTTTATCTCACGAATATATATATATATACATATATATATTTTGCGCATTTCATTAACAGATGTTTGGGAGATTTATTACAAGCCCAGGGATGGGAAAGGGGCGTCGGTCAAAACCCAGCGAAGATTTTAATCATATTTTTCATAATAAAACAAAAATTATACATTCATTACCACAAAACGGCTGCGTTCGTGGCATTCTTTGCCCGAATGCCATTTATAACCGTCTGCGGCTTCGATTAATTCAAATGTAATGATCTGCTCCTTTTAAAATGTGATATATGTTGAAAACTTGTTTTAAAAGCACCCTCATCCCTCGGGTTTTGCACTTTTCCCGGCTTTTCCTGCAACCGGAAATGCAAAGACGAAAACTTTTCGATTTTTCAACGCAACGGGTGAATATCATGCATGGAAAATCAGGGCTTTAACTAAAATTTGTTCACCGGGCATTGTAACTTAAAGAAAGATACATAATCACTTTAAACGATTCGGTCGGAGAAGAGTTATTACCGTCAGCATTTGTTAAGGTTTGCACAATATAACCGGCGTGGGATATACATGTGCATATTTAATTGAATTATTTTGATTACTTTTGTTCTGTTATCGCGAATAACATTTCCATTTGAGAAATTTTAAATCTTTCGTAGACTTAATATGTATCACGATTATATCTTGCAAGCTCGCAGCATAACGTAATGTCAATTAATATTTTAATGCCTACGTGTTCAGGTTCAAACGCAGGCACAAACAGATTTATAATCAGCAGCCAGCATAGATATCGCGAAAAAAAAAATTTTTTTCTTTATTCCTACGTAAAATGAAATGATGAATGATGATATAATTTTCAGGTCTAATTACCGCTTAAAATACAAGGAAAAATTGTGACATCAAGGTACGGTCTCCCGCGATGCAGATCTTTTGCGAATTTGATCACTTCACCGAGATGGATTTTGACAAACATTTTCCGGCGAGCCCCATTTTAAAAAGAGAATTTCCATGTCGGTATGTCATCCCCGGGGATTTCGGAAAATCCGCGGCAGATTTTGAAGCTAATTATACTAAATTGATTTTCTGCAAGGATCTCATTTTGGAGTAGCAAAAATTAAAAATAATGCCCGTTCCAGACGATCTTCTGCCTCTTTCTAAACAAAGTCCGGGCATTTCGACCGAAATTTCCGTCGCTGACGAAAAGTCTGACGCTAATATTTCCTAAAATCTAAATTACACGCTGTTGCACACAGCCAGCATGTAGCGTACGTTAAATCCGATTTTAGCTCTCGCTTACACAGCGGAATCGCAAAAGTGAAGTTAATTCAATATAACATCTTTAAGAAGATTAATCATTCCTCGACATACATATTCAATTTATATTGCTTCTGTCGCGTTATTCGCCATCGAATAAAGGACAAATTAGCATTAGTTAAATTTAATCTGAAAAGCACCAAATCGAATATGGAAGGATTTCCCCGTTTACGACAATGTTATAATGTGTTATATTGTGCTGGTGGTTTGTTATGAGTTCATTTACGGTTCCTCCCTCCTTTCCTCTTCCGGTAATAACCTATAAAAGAGACTAAACCATATAACCGTATTGTTGTGAAACCTTCGGAAGACCTATGCATTCCGCAAAATAAGAAAAATTTTAATCATCCCCTCGGATCATGAATGCAGCAGATCTGCCTTCGGTCGAGTCTAACTCGGAATCCTTCGTATCATATTCGCGTATCAACACCCCATTTGGAATGAAAAAATTTTTTTCTCTTCCACAAGTTTAGCCAACGTTAAATCGACACCGAACGAAGCTTTCCACGTGAGATTTCGACTGTCTAACTCAAAGCATGCGCTAGAAAACGAGCATCCCGCGCGGGAAAGAGGAAAAGCGGCAAAATGCTCCTTCAGGATCAGCTTGGGACCGCGGAGTCAGCAGCGCGCACCTTTGGACCGCGACACGGACGACGCAGCAAAATCGAGTTGCAATTTGGCTTGGCTCCCAAAGTACTTGTTTCAGAAGTGCGGGAGAGAGGAGAAGAAGCATCTCGCGCGAAGCAGGGAAGCCGTGCGCTCCTCTGGAACCCTGCCCGAACAACATTCAACCTGCCGCAATGACGAACGCGTTCAAGTCGGGATGCACTGACACTTGCCCGGCACAGCCTGAACGTCTTCGTTTCCGCTGCCCCGGTCGCGGCAAAAGTGCCGGAGAGCCCGAAAACCGCAACGGGTAGCCGTTTCTCAAGCGTGCGTGGCACCGCCGAAGGGCTCCCTCTCTGCAGACCTGGAGACGCTCGGTTGAAGGAACATTTTGAGTTGATATCTATCGGGATAGATTCCGCCCGAGGGGCTGTCATATTGCGATATCGTTTCATAAAATAAACCATTTCGACTTTCATTTTGAGTTCATAAGATTAAGTTTGATGATTAAATTGACTTTCAGAGATTGGTTTCGGCGGTATCGATTCCAACAATATGTGCAACCCGTGCAAACGGATCGCACCTTTTTCATTAGCCCTTCTCTCGTCGGGGGTAACCCGAAGCCCCCGTTCATCCGCGGCGGGGCTAATGGGGGAAGGATTAGAAACGGTCGCCGGTGCGATTTTTGGGTGTTGATATCCCTGATTTATGCGAAGAAGGCAATTTGAGAAGATACATCGCCTCGGAATTGGGTGCAGAAAAACCGAGTTCCACGCCGAATGTGATTTATGGGATTCTGTAGTGGGAAATGAAACCGTAAAGAGGAGAGCCTGCAAATAATAGGATTTTAACACGTCGGGGAAGTGGATGTGATAGAAAATCTCGAGACGGAAAGAGTTATTGGATTTCAGAATAAAATTAGACCTTTGCTCATCAGCATACGTCCCGTAAAATATGTATTAATATACACATGGTACGTCATGTAATTTCCCTTTTGAGAAAGGATATCGAAAGGGTTGCACTTGGGCCTTCGCTCCGTGCTGTCGGATAAATCCCATTTCCTTTTTATAATCAGCCCACATTGATGAATGCAGGAAAGGTGCTTCCGTTGACTTGGCGCCCGTCAAATATTGGATTACATGTAAATCATTAGTTCGCCATCTAAAAAGTTGCAATCGACCGAAGTGACAGGGAAATACTCGCTCGCCTGCAAAGCGAAAGGCCCCAAACCGCAGAAACTCCAATTTCTGCTCCTTATTTCTGGCGTGTTGACTTCCGAAGAGGAAACCGTTCCATCTTTTGCCGCAACGAAAAACATCCATTCTCACTATCAAATCCATTCATATTAAGATACATTACCATTTTTTTTCTGACAGTTCTTCCTGCGAATCTATCGAGCTCCTTTTTTTTTTTTTTTTTTTCTTCGGGATTTTCTTCAAGAAACGGAAAACACCGTTTTTCCTTCGATAATTCCAATTTTTCATTTTTCACTTTTTGTATTTCTCCTCCCCCGGTCCCTATCTCGAAATCGGAAACCGAGAATCGGACGCTTTTCTTTTTCCCTTCCACACTTAGCACGGAGTGATTAATGATGAATTTCCCCTGTAACAATTGTCTTGGTTGGCGGAATTTCCAACGAGGTCCGAGTTTTCCTCGGGGGAGGGGGGGGGGATGCCGCCGGGAGTTCGGGCCGCAGGAGGACCGCGCGAATTTGGCCGGTCCGAATATTTCCAGCGCGCTAGAGGTAAAGGGAAACGCGGTCGGACTGCCCTTGGGTGATGGTCACCAGAAGGCACCCTGCCCCCCCCATCCCTGGAGAGTGAACAACATCGAAAATTTCCACGGCACCCCGATTCGGCAGCAAAATCGACTCCGACGAACGTAAATTTCAAATTTCCATTTGCTGCTGCATCACGACGTGGTGTCTCACATGATACATGTTTCATTATTTTTTTTTTCTATGTGACGTCTACGAATAATCCAGTAAAATCAATTGTGAGCTACTGCGACGGATATAAGCCTTACAGTTCTGTGAAATGATTAATATCAATAATAAGGTAGTGATTTATGTGACGTGAATGCGTTCAATATTTAAATATGTTTAAGTTTTTTATACATATATATATATATATGTTTTCCACCTCATTCGGACATTGATTGAATCTCATAAAAGGTTTCCGGAGAGGATATTAAAAAATTTACCTATAGCGTTTCAGGTAATGCGGCACCCGTATAAAGTTTGATTGCTTCAAGAACAGTAGCCCTTGCCAGTGCTTCGCATCTGCTTACCTGAAAAAATAAAAAATAACTAACTTAGCGGCGGCATTTACCTGTTACATCTTTCACATGATCATATACGTTCGAAATGGCTAAAATGAAGCACAACAGCAGTCGGGGGCATTAAATGTCGGGGGTGCGTCGCTTGAAAAATGTTCAAAGTCAAAAATTCCCAAATACGGATTCAATCGCTGTCATAAAACAACTCAAGGGATACAGATAAAAGCCGACATCGAAATCGCTAATAAAACAGTCCGCCAATGCGATCCGGAGCTTCATCCTTTGTAGCCATTGTTTATGACGGAGTGTCCCACAGTCAATTTGAACCGTATGCCTTTTTCGATACCGGCGACATCGTGGGCGTCGTTATGCGAGTTAAGCAACGTGAGAAAGGAATTTTTTGGCCTTTATGTTTCTCACGGAGAAGTTGCGAGCCCGAAATGCCTTTCGCCCGAGAGCGGTTCCCGCAGGAAGCCGCCATGCGAGGGAACCGATTCCTTCGGTTCCTCTCAGTTTGCCGCAAGCACAAAAAACGCGTCCAGAGACGGGAGCCGAACGACGAAGGGCCGGGCCTCCACGCGCTCCGCTGTTGGACGCCGCGGATCAGATTCGGCAGTTTATTACATTAAAAATTTAAATCTTCGACGAACGAATTTCGGCATTAAAAACGGAATGGGATGCGGGAGATTTAGCAATAAAATTTAGCTTTAAGCGACGGAGACAAAATCGCTCCCTTCCCAAAATTTTACCTTTCAAAACGTTCTCTCTCCGAGTCCCGTTTTGCGGTGCACTGCCGAAAAGGCGCTTTTAGACGCATACCTTAAAAGTCGGTCCCGGGGTTCGCTTATCCGTTTATCTCGTTGGCGAGGTTCTCGCGTTAATTTACGTTTAAAAATTTCATTTTTAAGTCTTTTTTTCCAAATTCGACTCGGTCCGCGTTCGGCACCTTAAATATAATCAACGTAATGCTCGCGGCGCAATTTGCCGCATCCCGAACTGGTGGACTCCCATTTGGTCCCGGTTTCTGGACCGATTCGTCCTTATGGAGATCACCACTTCCGATATCTTGCTGGAGCGACCATTTCCGTTCGGACTCTTTAACGCGTTATTTCTTCCGTCTAAAACGTTGTTCGAACTTTTGAAAACGCTTTTTTTTTTTTTCCTCATCCGATTGAAACCTTCCGCTCGGGTCCTTCGCCTCGCCTGCAGACGGGACTCCATGCCCTTCTGCAGGTAAATGAGCCCAAAACTTATCCAAAAATCGCTCTTTCGCAACCTTAGCGCCTCATAAGAATCTAACGTACAATATCCGAGCTTAATCGAATTGGTCTAATTAAAATCCAATTCTAAATTACTAAAATGACTTTTGCATGTTCAAATCCAAATAAATAATTCAATTTACATATTTTAATTCTAATCCGATAAATCATGCGCTTGCTAGATATTGTTCCCCGAATGTAACTGTCACTTCTTCGATTTAATTTTCCAATCCTGCTTTTGTAATATATTTCATAACTCGTTTAGGATTGCCGTCACTTAAAAAGCTTTCGGGGCGGAGAACGCTCACAAATTCGGCCGCAATGGGGTTGCGGGGCGAGGGGGAGGGGGAGGGGGGGAGGGCCAATAAAAAAAGGTGAAAAATGAAACTGATGGCCCCACAAAGTCGAAAAAGCGTAATGGAAAATTTATCGAACGATTTAAATTTTTGCCTTTATTGCAAGAGCTTAGCCTCCTGCACTCGCTTCGCGTTATTTCGGACCCAGTTTCGAGCGTGCCCCTGCTCGAAAGGCAGATTTCGGAGAGTGCGATTTTGGGAGTCCTCCCATCATTTTTGTCGGGATCGTTCCTCCGTTTTCACGGCAATCATTTATATTAACAATTATTAAATTTTTAAATGATTCAGCAGTTGATGAAAGTAGTTTGCTTTCAGAGATTGAGAGAAACAATGGCTCAGACTCTAACTAAAGCCCCTCACAATGAACGAGATGAATGAGTTTGCTTTAAGCCTTAGCTTTGTTTCCAATCTCAATTTGAAGGCTCTATTTAGTTTGTTAAGACGATAACATTTTTAAAAAGGTATCTTTCCTTTACGGAAAGAGACGGAAATGATTGCGGAGCTACAGCAGTGTAATCCACTGTCGTGCGGAGTTAGCTGTATTGTTGTGCCGCAGAATATATTGCTCCCTCCCCCAGCTTTTTTTTTTTTTTTCGATGCCTGAAAGGGATCCCCGGGATTTAAATGCGCAAGGGAAGAACACTCAAAAATAAGCAGCGAAAAGGTTTTAACGAATGATTATGTAAAACGTTTTCCTTACTCTGGAATAAGCTAAATAAAATTTCAAAATATCGGTTTCTGATATTCCTCGAAGAATTTTACCGTTGGCAAAGGCCTAACATGTTTAAGCAACATAATTCAGCTTCCGGGGGAAGTTTTCACATTTTGCTTATCCAATTACGAAACTGCTAAATTCTGACATTCCAAACAGTCCGAAAGTTATGATAGATCCCCTTGAAATATTCAAAACTCCTACATTATTTATTTTCATATTTTAGACCGAAACTTTCTTCCAAGCATGACAATAAAGAAAAAGTTGGTTTTCACCAGCTCACAAATCTGGAAATTTCTTAATGAATGCATGTACTTTTTCCATAACTCATCCTCAGAAGTTTAACGATATCCGCTTTTTTAGCCCTTCTCTCCCCTGTGAGCAACGCATCAAATAATTTTGAAGAATGCGGGGGGGGGGGGGGGGGGGGGGGGGGGGGGGGGGGGGGGGGGGGGGGGGGGGGGGGGGGGGGGGGGGGGGGGGG
>JAOWBB010007201.1:0-11329 GCA_028565995.1 Ricinus marginatus
ACGGTTTATAAAATTTTAAAAAAATCATTAAAATTAAATTTTTTATTATTTTTTTTAAATATGAGCGTCAAGTTTAGGATTTCTATTTCGATATTTGATTTCCTTAAGAACATAATATTTAAATAATTTAACTTAACTACATGATAAATAATTATACTCACAAAAAAATAATTATTTCTTCCTCTTTTATTCCACGGATGAATCTAAAAAAATTAAAATAAATAAAATATGCAAAATAAATAAAATTTAAAAAACTTGTGATTCAAATAAAAAATTTTCTCAATTAAAACCTAAAAGATTTTTATTGGGATAGTTATCCAGACATTAAACAGGCATTAAATTTAATAATTATAAAAACAAACTTTTTATAAAACAATAAATAAAATTAAATTACCGTGTAAGGTCTTCTATAAGTATAAGTGGACTGAGGCTGCAACAGTGGTTGAGTTTGTGGAGAATGTATTAGCCGATAAACTGTTGGTTCTCCTCTCTTCATTGCCAATGCATTTAATTCCACCGTGGGAGTAATATTTACTGAAATTCAAAATTTAAGTCGCACATCAGATTATCTTATTAAATATTAAAAGAAAGTCACTTCAATTAACTTAAATAAGGAAGTTATAAAACAGGTATAAAATTAATATCTATAAATTAGAATAAAAATGCCTACATTTTCCTGAATGTAAATTTTTGCTAGCCTTTGGAGTAGGATGAGGAAAAGAAGTTTTTCTTAAGGCTTCTGCCGCAGCCGAATGTTGGGCCTTTTTAATACTAGTTCCTTCAGCTGTGTATTCCTCTTTGTCTAATGTTAAAGTAACAGTGAAATTTTTTTTATGAGCTGGACCTTGCTCATTTGTAAGTCTATACTGATGGGCAATCTAAAAGTAAATTACATTCTAATGAAATCTTAATGTTACGTCTTTTTAAGCAAAGATTAATAAACTTTCAGTCTTTATGAAAAATTGCATTTTTATAAACAATTATACAATGACATATGAATGAATGCTGTATTTCTCAACTATTATTCAGAATTAGAGATTACAATTAATTTTCAGTATTAATGTAAGAATTTGCTAAATCTATGTTTCGTATTAAAAATACTAAATAAAATAAAAAAAAATTTGAAACACAATGTATTATTACTTGCTATTTTTTAACCTACCTTATTAAATCTAGCAAGCTCATTAACTAAACACATTGGAGTTTTCTCTTTAATATTTGGAAGTGAATTTTGTGTTGCTGAATTACAATCCTGATTATTATCTGAGGTCTTTGGAATTTCTTCTTTTAAATTTTCTTCTTTTTCCTTAATTGTTGAGGTGATATCTCCATTATTTTTAGTATTTTCGTGAACTATTTCCTATATAAAACAAAAATTATTCATTCAAAGAAAATTATTCATGCAATATATTAAAGATCATAAAAAATAACATTTTTAAAATTTCTTTTTCATATTTTAACATTTTGGAGGAGGAAAAAAATTTAATTTAGATTCACATTTGAACATAAAAGCTATATGCATACAAAAATTAAAGTCTTAAATTTACCTATAATTTTAAATATAAGCGGTGCAAATATAAAAAATTTGGCACAATTAAGTACTAATGCTTAAAAAATCAAGATTTTCACAAAATTAACGGCTCTTCAAATAAGAAAGATTTTATAGTAATTTCCAGGAGTTCTTAAAAATGTTTGAGCATTATAACTTAGTTTTTAAAAAAATTGATATACATGAAACACTATAACGGATATATATAAAATAGAAGTTTCAAGTTATTCCAGGTTATTTAAGAAATTATAAATCATTGAAATTTTAAAAATATCAAAATCATTCACACCTGCTGTGTTTGGTGTTTATAATGCTGTCCATTATAATTGTTTTGATTATAACTACCAAATGTGGTGGCTGGATTGAAATCGTTGCTACCAAAATTATTATGATTTTTTGGTTCACTATTATTAAAATTCATTGATTCCTTCATAATATTGTATTCTTTTCTATAATTTTTACTGCGATTTATAGCTTGTTTATTCAGGATCACCTATAATTTAAAAATATATTAATTAAACCTACACTTTCCGATAAAGAAAATTAGTGTGTCATTAAACAAACCAAAATTGCACTCACTACCTGAGGATTATTATAATTGGATTGATTATAATTCGGCTGCGGTGGAGGTCCCTGTTGCTGTGTTAAATATGAAGAAACATTAGTTTGTCCCTGTGAAGTATATGAATTCTGACTTGTGTAGTGATGATTTTGCATAATCTGTACGGGTTGATTAGGCATTGACATTATAACTCCTGAAATGCAAAAGCATTTTTTTTCATAAATATCTTTACACCTGAAAAATTTATTAATATTAAACATTGAAATCTCACAAGAATTAAATTTTAATTTTTCTTGTACTTAATTAAAATTTTAGCAAATAATTCAATAAAAATAATAAATTCTCGTAGTAAATTCTCTATTAATTTTTATTTCGATAAAAATCTTACGATATATCTAATCAAATAAGATGTATAATACAGTGAAAAACAAGAAATAAATAAAATATTTTAAAGTTATTTTCAGTTTTCTAATATCCGCAAAACAATAATAAAAAAAATCCATTTATATACATTAAAAATAATGACACTTTCAAATTATACCCTTATATAAAGTATAAAAGAGAAAAATTATTTAAAACATATTAAATTTTTTATAATACCTTATTTTTCGAATTTTTTCTGAAAGTACTTCAAACAGTAATTCAAACTTTATTTATACATAATAATAACAATAATAATGTATAATCTTATTACAGAATAAATGAAAATTTTAATATTTTGAAACATTTTATGGAAAAAATTAGTTTTATAATTAAATCTTATGGTTCAAAATATGATTTAAAATTTATATACAATGAATATTTTACTTTTTCCGGCAGACATTTAATTTATTCCTTCAAAATTTAAAAAATGTGAAAAAATGGAATGAAAATATTGTAAGCCTCAGAGTGTTGCTACAGAAATCAGTAAACAGTAAAAGCATTATTTTCAGAGCATTTTCTTCATTTTTTTTAACAATAAAAGGCACCCTAAAATCATAGATTTCTCCTTTCGTTAAAAAAAAAATAAGGAAATCTTACTTGCATTTTATATAAATTTAAAGATTTAATTTAGGAAAAAAAATTGGTACAAACCTGATGTGAATATTGAACGAATATTAATTATGAAGGAACGCTATTTGTGGAAAAAATAATACAGTTTTAAGATTAAATTGTTTCATAAATTAAAATAAATGCATAGAAATAACGATACTTAGAATGATTTAAGCTTTTTTCATCTTCAATTAGCAACTTCAACAAATAGTAAAACACTTAACATAAAGCGAAAATGTTTCCAATTTACATTTATATTAGTTCAGTATGGGAAAACCAGTTCTGAAATGATGCAACAGGAAGAGACCCAATTCAAGGATTTAATTTAATTTTCAATTCCTCTCTTATATTCCTCCTATATGCAGCAAAGGGGTGAAGAGGATAAATGCATATCTCAGTACAATGACAGACATTCCTGTTTTGGAGGCTAGCTTCTGCAAGAAAATATAACTCTCTTTTCCTCAAAAAGTTTTTTTCTTTTTGAAAGATTATAAAATAATTTATTATTAAATCAATCTATTTTCTATTAATTTTTGGATAAGTTAAAATTTTGAAAATATCTTTTTAGTCATCTCCTTCATGTATTTGCATTTGATTGCAATTGTATTAAGATAATATATAATGTACATTTATTTTAAGTTTGATTACTTAATTTTTAATTATTTAAATTTAAAAAACATTGTAATTAATTTGTTATTTATATATTGTAATGATAATTTTCATTATGCAAACTTTAAGGCTTTATGTTATATCAGATGTACATATTACATGCATATTTAATATGTATAAATAGTTTTAAAAATATAAATCAATACAACAATAGGTTGATATTAATGAAAACAAAAATACATATTTAATATCTAAATGTTCTTAGACACTACATATGAAACTAAAACGAAAGTCATATAACAAGAGTGAAATACAAATAAATACAAAAGAAGAGTCCTTGAAATAAACTTTTATAGAAAATATTAATTCATGTAATGTTTATTAAAGAAATTTATTTTAATGTAAAATTAAATTTCAAAAATATAATTAAATTGTAACTCTGAGCTAAGAATAGAAGAATTTATCTAATAGCTTCTTTTTATGTTGCTCAGCAAAAAACATTTTTCAGTAAGTTTACTTAACCTTAATATTCCAATTTTTATCTATAACAATTTAAATTTTACAAATACTTTTTCTTACCTCTAATTTTCATCTTCATTAAAATCCTTGGATATGATAAATTATTTAACTGCACTAATCCAAAACTACATAATCACTTCATTTAACCTTAAACATCACTGAGGAATAATTACATTTTGCAAAAGAAATCTAAATAGAAAAGAAGAAAACCAAACACTTCAGCCAAGAGAGCAAAACTAAGTTGAAATACCTTTCTTGAAATAGCAATCCTTACAATGCATAGAGGGAAGAATCTAGAGAACCCTATTATATGCCATTAAAATTTTACTCACCTGGCCCTTGCTGGGGCATTCCCATGATGTGGGGGGCCATGGGGGGTTGACCCCCTCTTCTTTCTCTTATATTATTCTGATGTGGATACATATGTGGTCTTCTGAAATTAAAAAATCATCTTCTAACAAAAAGTTATTTTTCTTATGCAAATTCAAAAATTTTCACACGTTTTATCTAGTCGTTCTTTAATACAAAAAGGTGACCCTTCTCATTTAAAGAATAGAGATAAAAGGATAAGACTTGTATTTCATTACACCCTCTCCTTTCAATGGAACCAGTTTTCATTTAAAGAAGATTCTGAATTTCCAAGGGGAGTGGGCGACTGTCAAGTTTACCGAAAAAATACACACCCTACCTAATATCTTAAAATTACTTTATGAATACTTACATTTTTGCTATAATTTAACAACTAAAATGAAGACTAATATATAACTTTTTTGAAGTCGTTGCTAATAAATTAAATGAAAACTATTAGATCTCTAATTTAGTTGAAGAATCTTCAAGCAAAAACACGACACAAAGCTGAAAAACATGCGGCCATGTTGTCATTATTCTTCTGTCGATGCCCCTCTCAAGTTTGCTATTTTCCCGCTTTGCCGACAAATTTCGCGATAAACTGAAGGCTTTTATTTTGGTTTAGTATAGAAGTTATTGGATGTACTAATAAGTAATGGCCGATGATTTGCAAGCGAATTTGCAAAACTACGTTCTCCAATTACAACAGGTAATATGAACTTCTTTTTTAAGTTCTAAACTTTTATTTTGGCATAATTAAATTCTATGTAAAATATCATGGCTGATCTTCTTAACCTCACTTTGACAGTTTAACCCATACAAGAAAGTCATTTATTTCTTCTTATTAAGTATATCATAATATATATTAAATATATAGCAATTATTGCTAAATATTTAACAGAATTTAAAATTTTTTTACAATTATTTTAGCATTTTTCCAGTTATATTGATCTATTCCTCGGGGTCCATCAATTTTGATTTACCGATTATTTATATTTAGCATATAAATTGAAAGATTGCATTTTTCCAGTATCTCAAGGTTCATACGAAACATTTTAAAAATGAAATACAAGAAATATAGTATCATTAGTACCATATTTGGAAGTACAAATCATAATCTATTGTCTAAGTTAAACATTTGAAAAATTTTTCTAATAAATTTTAAGAAATTGTGGGTTATTTTCCCCTCCATATTATTTTTTAACTTTTAATTTTTAGTGAAAAAAAGCTTTAAAAATTCCTCTAATAATAAAATAATTATCATTTACTTGTCATAAATGGAAATTTATTATATTGAAATATTATATTTTGATAGGCCAGAAAAGAAAAAATGCATCTTTTTATAAGGATTTAAAATGAGAGTTCAAGATTTTCCTTTCATTTTGTAATTTGTATATTGTACTCAACATTAAATAAAAATGCTATGAATCTATTGGATAAAAATTTTTTTTTATTTTTTAGTATGTTGGAAATCATTGAATTTCAAAATTAAAAAAAATTTTAAGTTTTATTAAATTTCGGATAGTATTCAAAATTATATTGTGAATTAAATAAAGAAGCATGATGCTAAAATTTCAATTTCATGTGTTATAGTACATTATTTAATCCAGTGAATATCTGAAATATTCAAATAGCTTCATGTTAGAGGATCATAATTTCTTGTGAACAAAAATAATTAAAAATTTTTTTACAATTGTCCTGTAAAAATAGATCAAAAATTTATTTCCTCATTATTTTTATTTTATCGGTTTTATCATTTGATTATTAAAATATATAATTTCTTAATAAATTGTATCATTATTTTTATGTAAATAAATTGCAAGTTAATAAATTATTTTATTTTTAAATATTTTTTCACTCCATCCCAATGAGTACAAGTTAAAATACTGTTTAAGAATAATGTTTAATATTAATGGCTAAATATTATGAACTGTTCATTTTTAATGCTCCCTTTTAACTTTGAGCAAATTTTCACTGATGATCTGTTCTAAAGTTTTTTTTATGCTTGCTACAAAGTCTATTCAATTGCAGTTGCATATATCTTATATTTAATTGTATCTTCTTGCAGTTTTGAGAACTTTCATTTTTGCATAGAAAATTATTATTTTAAATATGATAGTAGTATAATCATTTATTGTTCGCATGAAGGTATACAGGGAAAAATTGCGATTTGCAGTGAATTAAAATAACTAAATTTTAATTTCATTTTAAATAGTGGTAAATGTAAATAAAAAAAAATTTAAGGCTTTAATCCTAGTGACGTGGTTGCAGAATATGAAGATAGTGTTTTGCCTTCATCAGAACGTTGGATTTGTAATCTTGACCGTAAATAATTAGAAGAAAAAAAATTAACCAACTAACTGACCCATGATTGAATATGCATTCTCGAATGCGTATTTTTAATTCACCTGCCCAAATGAGCTGCATTTTAGTAATATTCAAATGTAATGTGGGTCATCATACGTTCAAAATCCCGTTTTTCTGGTCTCGTTTCACGTAGGGTTGTTTCACAACGAATCCTCTATCATAAAAACTGCCCTAATCGATATTTCTGAAGCAGAATCTGAATACATTATTTTAGTCTGATTCATCAGAACATAAAATAATGTAGGATTTTTTTTAAATACATAAATATTCAACCATGCAAAATATACGAGGCATAAATGTTGGCAATTTTAATGAAATGTCTTTACCTCCAATTTTTTTCCATTTATAAATATAAATTTAATTTTTTCATTTACACGATTTTTCAAAGGTCGAAGCAGCACTTACTATAGACCCTGACAATGAAGAATTGCAGAAATTAAAAGTAGATCTTGAAGAAGTGCTGACGCTGACTAAAGACTTAATCCGGCAGCAACTGCTCGAATCTCGGAAATCCACCCTGCCGGGCGGAAGTGGAGATGCGGCAAATTCAGCAGCTCTAATATGCGATCAGGACATATTAAACAGCATTCCAAGGCAAGATCTTAAAGTCGGAGATCGGTGCCTGGCAATGAGTAGCGATGATGGAGAGTGAGTAGCATATTTATTTCTTAGAATAATCTTAATAATAATAATCTTAATAATAAAATAAACCGAACCATTATAGATATTATGAAGGAATCATCCAAGACCTGAGTCAGGACCAGGAACAAGTGTCTGTTAAATTAATTCATAATGGACTTATAGAGGTCACAGCGCCAGCATTTCTTAGGCCAGTCACTAAACCAAATGTGAAGAAAAAATCAGATCAAGATCCCAAGCACAGGTATCATCATCAACATAATTATTATGTCGTTTTATATTATTGTATTATTAAGTATAGATAAATAATTCTGAAATACAATCATTACTAGAATGCTGTAATATTGTATTTATATTACATCCTGATAATATTTATATGATATCCTCATAATATTTAACATTTTTACATAATAATTTATGGATTAAAAAATAGGTAATAAATCGAAAATTTTTATTTTATTTTTAAATTTGTTTAGAAAACAAACCCAAAGTCAAAGGGAGTATCAGAAGAAGAAAAAACTGAAGAAGCAAATGAGGTATAAACAACTTGAAGAAGAAAGAGAAACTGAAAAAAATAAATGGTTGGCATTCACTAGCAAGGTAGATTTATAATTAAAGTAATTAACTTATTAAATTTTTGAGCTATACATATATGAAGTAATAATCATCTCAATACGAAGTCTTAAATGGCCTTTTTATTCTTTTTTCAAAAAGTAATCTTTTATTTAAATTTCTGGAGAAAGGGCAAAATCTAGCACAGCCATTGTTCATTTTAATTTTTAAAAGCACACTTCGTTAATCTAATTCAGTTTACGACTTAGCAATCATTATTTAGGTTTTTTTTAAATACCATACATTCTGTCTTCAATGCAGGTCGATAATTGCAACAACGCCTTTAATAAGTTTTGAATTTTAACGATTAATTTGTATGATAGATATTGACTTAATAAACAGTCTGAGTCATTCACCTCCGTAATTCAGATTCAAAAATTTATTGAACTGAAAGGCATAAATTTTTTTTTTCCCCAGAAAAAAGGAGGTCTGCTAATGAAAAAGAGTATATTTGCCTCGCCTGATAGTGTTACTGGACGAGTGGGTATAGGAACATGTGGTGTGAGTGGATTACCCATGACGGAATTTTCACATGCTGAAAAGCGAAAAAAAGGCATTTAAATATTTATAAATGAATGATGTAAATAAAACTTTTCAATAACAAAAAATATAATATATGTAACGTGTGTATGTATATCAATTAAATTAATTTAAAACTGTCTTACAGCCATCCCTTAATCCTTGTTGAAAATAGAGAAACACTTTGTTGAGTATCTATAGAAATATCGATCAAGCAAAGGGAGATGAAAATAGTTTAAAAGCTGCGGCAATGGCCAAAGCAACCACCATTAAAGATGCTTTGAAGCGTTGGGAGGAAAAACACGGAGAAAATGCAGCGGAGGCAACGGAAGTTGCTCTCTGTTTCCAGTGGCCTCCAATTGAGAAAATGGATAATTCATTGTCAATTTTGACAAAGTGCATTAAATTATCTCTTTCCACCAACATGATTGAAAAGATAGCAGGCATCGGTAAGTTTAAACTTGTTTAAAAAAAGTTGACATAACGCAAATTTATATTTGAATATTGTTCAGTGAGAAAAAGTTTATTTTGACCTGGAATAAAATACGTGAATTTAAAAGATAAAAGTTTATATTAATCCTAACAAATGTACTGCTTTTTTTAATACTTATAAGAAAAAGAAGCTATCAAAGAATATCATCAGTGACTTAAAAATCTTGATCAATTATAATTAAAAATTATCTTACTATAAGAGAGGTTTGTAATTATGGTAAAATTATGTATAAAAAGAATAAAAATATCTGGAAAAAAATCATATTATTTATCTGTTATAATAACCTAACTTTTAATGTACTAAATACCCAAAAAGAGATTTCAGAACCATGGTAGTTTTCAGATTTAAAAAAATAGAAAACAAATCGTTGCAGGCTCTTTAAAAAATCTCAAGATCTTATCATTAGGTAGAAATTATATAAAATCATTTGCCGGTCTAGAAGCCATTGGAGAAACTCTGGAAGAACTTTGGATTTCGTACAATCTTATTGAAAAATTAAAAGGTGTGAATGTTTTGAAAAATTTAAGAGTGTTGTACATGTCAAACAATTTGGTGAGGGAGTGGGCTGAATTTAACAAATTGCAGGTAATGAATTTTAATAAAATAAAAACGATTCTATGTATCGAATTCGACTTTTTAAACAGTTACTCTTTCAGGAGCTACCACTCCTGGAAGACTTATTATTTGTCGGTAACCCATTATATGAATCAATGGAAGAATGTGTTTGGAAGATCGAAGCTCCGAAACGCTTGCCGAATTTAAAAAAACTCGATGGTGAACCGGTTATAAATGAGGAAGTACCGCAGCTTTTAAAACCACAAACTCCACCACCCGAATAAGCATTTCATTCAAAGCTTCCAATTATAAAATAAAAATCACGTTAAAAAAACTTGCTTCGCGAAACCTGATAAAAGAAAATGAAAAAACTAACTAAAAATTTTATCAAAAACAATATATAAAGAATTAAATAATTCATAAATTTTAAAGTAAAACTTTTATCATAAATAAGTCATATAGTCCAATTAAAATATTTTAATACTCATTCACTTATATTTCGTATTTGAGCAGTAATTATTATTTAATTTTAAAAATTACAAGGAGCGCAAAAAAATTAAAAAACTTCGTTAAAAATTAAGTAATGAAAGCAAAATAATGATAAAAATATCATAACAGTGAATAAGAGTTCCACGGTTTTGAAAATGATTGATATTAAGCAATTGAATGCTTACAATATGAATAAATAAATGTAAACGTATATATTAATTAATCGTAACTTAATTATTTGAATTATAAAATATATATTTGGTCCCAATAATTTTTTAAATTACTTTCGATTAAAATAAAAAATTGAAGATGGTATTTATTTATAAGTTGCTCTCTTTCTTTAAAATCGTTCACTTGAAACAAATTAAGATATATCTACCTATTAATAGCATAAACTATAAATTTTTATAGTTATTTAATACGAAGATATGAATAAGTTCTAGTTCAAAATTATAATCATTCAAATATAACAATTCATTTACTTCTTACGAGATTTAAAAATTCTAAAATGAAGAAACATAATTTTTAACATTGTAATGCAAATAGATAGCGTTTTATATATATATATATAATATGATGTATGGGAAAAATATTAAGATAAAAAATAATTTTTTAATTTATAGTTATTATGATTGTAATTTTAATTAACGTTATTATTATTATAACAATAGTAATTACTATATAATAGTAATTACAACTGTTTATACAAATATATATTCACTTCCAACTTCATAAACTTAAAAATATTTTGAAAGATCTAGACGATTAAATTTTTTTTCATAAAAGATGAATAAAATTTAGGGAATCTATAAAAAGTTATATTGAAAAAATAATTATTAGCCATGTTTAAGATTTGCACAATTTCCAATTGAGTTTTCAATGAAAATTATTATTCAATTGAACGAAAAAAAATCGGTAATCTGATAAATAATAAAAATTTGAAAAACTATATATATATATAGTTTTATATATATTTATTATATATATATTATATATATAATGCATATATAATATATATATAAATTCAGTAATATAA
>JAOWBB010007202.1:0-11327 GCA_028565995.1 Ricinus marginatus
TTTTTTAAATTCAATTTCCAATCTTTTTTTTTTTTTTTTTCCTTCATGGAATAAAATTGGATTCGGTTGTTAAAAATATTTTAGTAATTTTTTATTAAGTTTCCCGTTTCTTATATTCTTCCCGTAGAGGTAAAATTGAATTTTTTCGTCCTCTGGACGAAGAGAAAAATGTCTGAAGACGCATCCGAAACAACGGCTTCGCCAAAAACATCTTGAATTTTTTGGGCATGAAAATTTTTAAATTTTTTACCACATCTGGGACGATATTGTTCGCCCGGCTTTCGGATAAATGAATCTGTGCGGTGAAAGGACGAGGAAGGAAAATTTGAGGTGGTTGAATTTGGAAATGCGTTCATTTTGCCTTCGACAATTCTGATGTATTTTGAGATTTTCGGGCTTGGGCTTACTTTATTTTGTCCATTCATCCGTTACTGTTTCACGGGTTATTCCTTAAACTCTGAATGGTGTCATGTTAAGAGCCTTTATTAGGTTTTTTTTTTTTTTTTTTTTTTTTATTATTATTTTATAACCGTTTTATAACTACAACCTTAATGTCCTGCCATATTTTTTTCTCTTTTCCGTCCTCGTGATTACTGTTTTTGGAGTTTTTCTTGCTTTTGCTCTTTCCCGACAACCATTTTGTTACCTTCGTGAATGAGCGAAAAGTAAGAAAAAGATTATGAAAGCAAGTATGTATGTTAAAGATGTATAATCACCGCATTGATTCGAAAGGTTAAAACTTCTGAAATTAAATATAGCCATTGAATACGATAATGAATGCAATGCACATATATCTAAGAAACCGAAATTAATTTACTTATAAAAGAAACAAAAAAGGATGATAGGGTATATATAAAAAATATATAGTGAAGTCAGCTTTTTGTGTTACGAATATATATTTTGTATGGATATTGATGTGTATACAGCAGGTATTGGTGTGGAAATAATCTTTCGTTCCATTCAGCTGGTATCACATTCAAAAAAAATTAATCTCCGTAAAATGTCATTTATTTTTGATGCTAATAAGCGGAATAAATTCCTATTAAAAGTACAAGCCATGTTTTTGGTTTAGTAATGCTACTGATTTTAATAATTATTGATTCTATTCAGAAAGGAATCTCTACGTTTTTATTTGTGTACTTCGCCATGAACAATTACGTTTTGATTCTAAACATTTTTGGGACTCACAAAATATATTACCTTCCCAGTTTTAAAATGAAAAATAATTTAAGTATTTAAAAAATATTTCATGCAATTTTTACCTTTTGAAAGGGCCGAAGTTACCATTTATTTATTATTATCACGTTAAAATATAAATAGATTGATAGTAAAGTTATTATTTTTCCATATGATATTCAACTTAATTCAATTTTAATTTACTTCATGCGGTTCTAATAAACAGAAAAGATCTAGGAATGCATTGGACAACGCACAGAATGTCACGATGCTCGTATTCCTCAACGCTTCGGAAATGCCGTGCGAAACAGTTAGATTATCTATTCAGTCGGTGCAAAAGAATAAAAAGCCGCGAGCGATTGCGGAACCAGGGAAAAGAACCATTTACCGAAATTTGATGTCTGCAGAGATCGTTTTTGGCTGTTGATTTTTTCACGATGCGGCTTATAAAATTAGAACTGACAGAGATGATTTATGAATGATGTGCAGGAGAAGCAGGTAGGTGCCGCAGAAAACCGGAGAGGGCAGAGCACGAGAAGCGCTGATAAATCGCTATTGGGGACCATTTGCGACGGCTCCCATGGATTGAATAAAAAAAAAAAAAAAAAAGAAAAGAAAGAAAGAGGAAATTGGCTTTTGTACTTTAATGCGGTACCATTTGTTTTCCTTCTAAAATATGGATGGAACTCTAAATGATGTGGCGAAAGGGAGAAATCGAAAACTCGAGTTTCGTATGGCGATTTATCCCTTTTTATTATTGATACCATAACTTATTAATGGCGGTGAATTCCATACGGAACTTCCGCTAAAACGGATGAAGCCCCTTGCGTTTGAAAATCATCTTTCTGGGGCTTCGCTGCTTTTGAACGTCTGTTGCTCTGTAAGCGAAATAAATTTTTAACTTCTGCTTAAATTCTCATCGAATGTCTTTTTCTTTACCTTTTTCTTTTTTTTTTTTTCAAAGTTGAGAAACTTGCATTTAATATCCTTACTCAGAAAAGCTAATTGCCTTTTAAGATCTTTTTTTGATTGGATTTCCGTATGCATTTGCTGGAATTCCCGTTGGGTTATTCAAAAAAAAATTTTTGTTAAAATATTTGAAAGCTTAGATAAATTATAAATAATAATACGGAGGTGAATTTACATTATTCGAAAGTGTCTGTGTTATGACTGCTATATGTATGAACAAGAATATATTTTTGGGTTGTGAATGCATTATTTGTCTCATTTAAAATCTAATATAACAATATTTTTGTACAGAAAGTTTAAAACTGTGTTTTTAAAGTTTTAACTCCGTTTATCTGCGAGATTGTGACATGGGCTAACAGTTTATTCAAATAAGAATTTGTTTTCAAAAAATTTCAAATTCAAGTTCACTAAAACAACGACTTTTTTTTTTTTTATTAAATTCGCAAAATTTATTCAAAATAAAATATTAGATTTTATTTCTCGAGTTTTTGGTATAAATTTAAAAATTATATTTTCACACATCGTGAGCGGAAATTATGTAAAAATTAACGTTTTGCTGTTTGCATAACGTTGGATGTTATGGAAGACGCGTAACACATAATTAAGCATATATTATCGATTGTTTGATTGATTGAATGATATGAATTTTTGATGTATTTTATGATTTTTTCGATACGAATTCTTTTAAAAATAAATAAAAATTTCATTTTGCGAAGCGGAAACACGACGTTTCGGCAAGATATGAAATTGCATATGAAATGCGAGGTAAAACTCGCCGAGATGAAAAAGCATATCGTATGAACTTCCGGTGAAAGTTGCATTTTGCTTTTTGTCAACCTTAATCCCTTTCCCGTTGATACGCAGGAAGTTAGAGAAAGCAACTTCCACATAGAAAACATCATCCCGGATCTTGTCGCAACTTTGTCCGGAAAAGCGCCCGCCAGAAGTAGGAGCTTGGGTGTCCAAGAACATGTGATCCCGGCGTTAAAATGTTAATCGATTTAAAAACGTCACGGTCGATAAAACGAACATTTTTTTTTTAAAGCCATATAGCTGTGGGCCAATAAGATGTACACCTCTGCAATAATAAAAAAAAAAAAAAAGGTGCGAAAATTATATTCGGCATAAATACTGCGATTTTGTTCGACATTTTCCGCAGCCAAGAAAATCCCAAAAAATCTAAAAACAACAAAGCAAATTCCATTTCTTTTTTTTTACGCATTGTCTTCTCAGATTCTCTGAAGGTTTAATGATGAATAAATGATTTTCAAATAGTTTATGAATATGTTAAATTTTCATTTAAAATAAGTCGTAACATGGCCGTCAATCGAAGTGAAACAATTCGTCGCACGATGCGACAAATAATTATATATTAAATAAAAATTATATTCAACTATATCTTTCGCGGTCAGTATTATTTATAATTCTTTTTTATTATTTCGCAATCGAAGTTATTATACTAAAAAAAATTATGTTTTGTTAATTTAGTTAATGCTAAATATATAAAATCAAATTTAATTTTAAGAAATACAAGATTATTTTTGCCCCGTTCAGTTTTACATGTGGATTAAAGTTTACATCTCTTTTGAAGGGGAAAAATTTTATTTATATTTTACGAATATTATACATTTTTTAATATAATTTTTTCCGTACAGGAACTGATTAAACTTTCAATACCTACTATAAAATTGGTTTCGTTTAAAAAAGTTATTAAATAACTATGCTTTATATATTTATTATAATGGTTCATAATTTGCTTTTTTAAGACGTACACATTTAAAGGATTAAGGTGTTTTTAAGATATAATTTTGTGTTATTTGTTAAGCATTATGTAATCCCCTAATCGTAATGGCTAACTGCATAAAAATTTTTGTTATTTCAAAAATATTCTCGTTTCGTAAAGATGACAATTTTTTTCATATAGAACGAAATGTTCATAATTTTAAAAGCTTCGCTAAATGCGCCATAAAAGTACTACAGAATGCTTATGAAAAAAAAAGGAAAATCCTCTGAGATTATTGAAAAAATAATTGCTTCTCCTTAGAAGATTCTTTTTCCAACATGCAGTGAGCTTCTTTTTATTTTTTAAAATCTTTATTTTGTCACTTTTGTCAAGCTGAGTATATCAACGCAGTCATTTTGTTTTTAACAATTAAATCAATTTAGATATCTAAATGAGATTACCTTTCGGCAGGAATCGTTGATCTAATGCAAATAAATTGAAAGGCGTGGGCTTTGTTATGTAAAATGTATAACCGAATCAAGCGATTGAACATATCAGTCGCATCTTGGTTCAATTATGTGTTTTAATTTCTAATACAGAACGGACAGCGTTCCTTGTATGGAAATAATCAAAGCAAAAACTGCACTGTAAATGATTTGCTAGGTTTTTCCTCGTTCTTGCAATGCTTAAAATACTTAGATTTTTATGATAATCCAATTTAAAAAGAAGCTTCGCATTTTTAATTCTTAAATATTTTAATATATTCGCACACTTGTTATAATGTTTATATAGCGAATATGGATAATGTTATGAAAGGTTTTAATGAAAAAACCGTTAGCAGATAAACGTATAAAAATGCTGGAATTGCTGATTTTGATGAATATAAATTCTTGTCTACGACAAAGATTGTAATGCATCGGAATAAATCAGTCCCAAGCTGAGATTGTATTTGTTCGCTTATATTTCACTCCATCAGATTTTAATATCGCATCGTTTAAGTTTTTTTTATCTTCCTTTTGAAATGAATAAAAGACAATTCATCATCACCGCGGTACGTTATTTTCATGATATTATCGCTTCCTATTCTTGATTGCATTTCTCCTCGCCTGCTGCGGAAAACCTGCGACAAGATTTACCTTTAATATTAAACGTTGCCATCTCGAAAAATCGGTCCATTAAAAGACGTTTTATTAAAATATATTCGCATAATTTATTTAAATCATTTAACAGAGACCGTGAGAGGTAGAAGAAAAGGGGAAAAACGACGGCGCAAAAGAAAAATGGGAAACCTTCTTCGGTAAAAATTAACTTTTCCAGTTTTTTGCGGGAAAAGATGGGAAGAAAGAACTACGAATAAAGATAGATAATGTAAGGAAATTTTCTTGATATTAAATATTACGGAGATTTACCTTCGCTCTCAGATTCCGGTTGTTCCTTTTCCCTTCTTTTCTTTTTTTCAGAAATTGATGTTTCAAGTTGAAAATCGCTGTCGGATTGATGAAAATGTGAGGAAAAGTGAATAAAGTCATCGGTATATGACATCGACTTGGGTGGAAGATGGTGCAACCCCTGGATGTTTTTTTTTCTTTATTGAAAAGTGAGAAATTATGTCTGTGGAAAATCGGGGAAAATGTTTACTTTTGTAATATTTGCATTTTACACTTGTGACCAAATTTTTTTTTTCTCTCTCTCAAAGTCATTTCATGGGGAACACATGCATTTCAATAGTGTCTAGAGGGTATGAATTTTCTCCCACCTCATAGTTTCGTCTTCTACACGACTCTCGAATGAATATTCCGCGTTGAAATCAAAATCAATAACAAGATGTATGTAAAGCTTTCGCGAGACGTATCATCACGGAAGAGATGGATGAGTTACTGTGCAGTGCCCTTTCGTCAATAGTTAGAACCTCGATATTTATTTTAGTATTACTCTTAGGGAGCGATAAAATAACAATAAACGATAGAAACTTTTCTTTTTATTTCTTACGCCAACCTCCTTCGGAGCAAACGGTGAATCCTTTAAACGCTCCTAATGGTAAACACCGGGGTCTGTACCTCGATTTCAAAGGCAGGGAAGAAGCCGAAAAAATGATTATCTATTGTACTGTGGATGTATTCGATGAAAAAATCTTTATTGCGATCTCAAAGTTTTTCCAATGTAATTTGAATTTGAGCATATAGCAATTTATTCTTTTTTATTTTTTTTTCCATATAAAAGAAAATCTCAAAATTCCTGAAAAACGCCGCAAACTTCTATTTCAATCGTGATCTTAGAGTTAACGATTTCATGTGTAGCACACAGAGGGCGAAATATCAGGTGACCACTTAACCGTACTCGTGCAGATCTGGTTCGGAAGGGAGGCTGGGAGGGGGTTGGATTTGAAGCTCATTATCCCCAATCACGGCCACGAATTTAGTTTTTAAAACCCTTTCTTCCGCTAAACCCCGAACACTATTCTTCCATTTACCTCTTCACTTTTAACTTTAACGTTTAATTATTTAAGGTTTTAAAGAAAAACTTTTTCCCCTTCCGATTCCGGTTTATATAAAGCAAGACGAAATGTTATTAAGGCAATCTGCATTGCCAAAATTTTCGATTTAGTTTTGAAAATCTGTGGGCCGGGTGGGAAGGGAGAAAGAATATTTTGTTCTCCATTTCTTTTGGAATAAATTGATTTTAATTTATTTAATACATGTTGCACATACGTTTGTGTATAATTTAAAAAATTAATTAAGTTTTATTTATTCAAATATATTTTATTATTTCTGCGTGCGATGAACGAACAGAAAAATGAAGCAAAATTTCGGTTTATGCCACTGGAAATTTTCTTCGACACTAGCATGGAAATAAATCTGTACTTTTAATCGCGGATACAAATCTGTAGTATATGGGTATCTCGAACTTATTATAAGAGAGCTATGGAGTCTTGTCCTTAGTTATTTCTCATTACCCATTGATTGACTTTTGTAAAGATAATATTCCGAGGCAGAGTTGCTGTTTCATTGCATATATTCTGTTGGAATATAAAATTTTCCCGCATTTCATTTTTTGCGCTTATCGACTTAAATCTTGAGATTTAACTTTATTTCACTCTATTTTATTAAATTTTTCACGAATGATGCAAACAGTTTTGCAAAATAAAATTTAATTTGGAATTTTTGACAGTGCTTACATCATAATTTTCGCAGTTTTGCCATTGTTAAAATCCCACCGTTGAACTGCTGCTCCTTCATTAAAATAATTTGTTCCTTAAATTTTGT
Organism: Ricinus marginatus; assembly: GCA_028565995.1. Taxonomy (NCBI): domain Eukaryota; kingdom Metazoa; phylum Arthropoda; class Insecta; order Psocodea; family Ricinidae; genus Ricinus; species Ricinus marginatus. Next base: position 7,132 of record JAOWBB010007202.1, read on the forward strand.
ACGTTTTTTTCGTGCACGTTACTTGTTACCCTGCTTTCAATCTTGATATGAAATTTTTTAGCAGCCGGACGTATTTTCCTTTGTCAAAGGTCGTTTAATGAAGTCAAATTGCTTTGTCTTGCTCCCGATTCTGTCCGTGTTGATTGCTTCGGTATTTGAATTGTGAGGCCGATGTTGGAAAATTCAATCGGATTCAAAAATTTTCAAATTCTACTTTTTTTTTTGATTCCCCATATATTTGCGCTAATTACAATTATTATGAATAATGTATTTTGTTATGTTAATTGTATGAATAATGTGTTGTTCCGACCGTTTTATGAATCTCATAATTGTGAAACTCTGTATGAAATTCAGAATTACCGAGTATACATTTTGATATTTCATTGTCTTTTTTAAACTATTTATATTTAATATTTAAATAAAGGTAAATCGGTAAAATTCTGTTCTTGGATATTTTCTTCTATTCCAACGAATTGATATTAGTATCAAGATGAACGAGAAAAAATATTCATATTTTATTATTAATCTTTATTTTATATACAATATTAATTTACTGAACGTATTACATCAGTCATATTAATATTTTATTATTAATATAATTATGTTATCTTTTTTAGTTTTTGTTTTATCAAAAGAATAAAATTGCATCATTAATTAATATTTTTGTGCATTGCACAAACGACGTTAACAGAAAATTAGTTTTATGATTTTAAAAGCTTCGGTTATTTGATTTACCGATTTATTTGTCGTCAGGTCGCACTTAAACTAATTTTTTTAACATTTTGAGTGTATCAGCATTACATCCATTACTGCCACCAATTCTGGCATATTTAATTCCTTAATTTCTGTTTCACTTGTAAATTAAGGTTTATTTAATTTTTTCGTATCGTTTCGATGTTATGTGTGTACTTTTTATGGCAAATATCGAATTATGTTTTATCTTCTTTTTGCTTATTTAACAAGCGATTTTAATAAATTGAAGTTTTTTGAAGAGCTGAAAATTTGAACAGAAAGTAATTTTCCCTGATTTCAAATTTCTTCTTTTCCCGATTCTAAGAGACTTAAACGGTTATCTTTTTCTTTTCAACGGCATTCCTAATGTTATGAAGTTATTTCGAAAATATTATTATATTGTCGGCATGCCGCAAAAACACTAGGCATATTCAGCCTCAGGTTCATATTCATACAAAGAGTAAAATAAATTTACCTCTTAGCGGACATTTTTTAAATTACCTTGACGTTATACGTAATAATAAATTCATTAAATATCCAACAACAATATTTCTACATAAAATGATGAATATAATTGTCAGGATACGATCATTCTATACAGACAGAGACACATTTGGTGTGTAAGACATACTCATAAGACTGTCGTTGAAGGAAACTTTTCTTAACAAGATATCAGAAGTAAGAGTCTCCTTAATTCGTCGAGATAGTTATCAAATATCATAATGCATTTTTTGATTAACCCCCGTGTGCTTGCTAATTACAGTTAACCACGATATAATTGATGGCTTTTTTTGTAATTACTCGAACAACATCCTCGGGAAGAGAACTTGAAAATTGTCACGCAACGGTATTATATTAATGCAATTTTTCACTATAACCTTTCCACCTTTGTTGAAACTTTAATTATCCTTTTAACCCATCGCTCCGAATCAATAAATTAAGTCGATCGTTGATGAAGGGGGAAAAAAAATCTGTGCTTCGAAAACTGTTTAAAAATATAAAAGTATTCATGTCAGTCGAGCTTTCTTTAAAACTATTTTTCTCTTAATTTCATCTTTTATCGCAAAATTTTATTAATGGTCCCGGATTTAATGACTCAGGCAAAATCTTTTGCTAATGTTTACAAAGAGAATTAGTAACATTTTTTTGGGTCACAAGATGTTCTATATGAAACTTTTCAAGGATATTATTTGTATTATGCTTTTTAATGATGTAATTAATCACAGAACAATAAAGCTGAAGATGGTTCAAAGCGAAAATGATTGCATTTCCTACAATATTCGTATTAATTTTTTTTTAAGAATAGTGTTCTCAAAATAGAAACTTCCTTCGAATATTCTATTATATACATATATGTATATAATTTTGAGTTGATTTTGCATTGAGAAAACAGCTCCTAGAAAAGCAAAATTCATTACACAGAATCCCAAAGGATCATTAATTATAATGCTGAAATCGTTCCTATCCTCAGTCAAGTTTCGTCTTATTCTGAATTCGTAAGTAGTATTCTCTTATTCATATTCTTCGGTAAGTGCTGTTAATGTTCAAAACTGATTTTGGCCTTGCGTTGCTATAGATATGAATAAATTTGGTAACAACCGATGTGTATGTATAAGTCTAATGCGATAGAAGCCCAATACAAAATTAAACTCGAGTGGGAACAATTTATCTATTTAAAAATCGTCTGCTTATACGAAAGTCGAATGTGAAATATCGAAAATATCTGCATTAATAAATTCACGTGGATAATAGGTGAGCAAATAGCCGAAAGTACTGATTTATAAAACTTCCTTTGCGTGGATCTTTCAATTAAACTTCATGATTAATATAAAAATTAAAATAAATAAAAAGAATTCTAATATTCATTTTCTTCTTTCTCTCTCTCTCTCTCTCTCTCTCCCTCTCCCTTTCCCCCGCAGTAAGCCAACTTAATCTTAATTTTGAAATTAATATGAAAAGAAAAATGTGTTTTATACATATATACATATTTATTATATTAACGGTCTTTAATCGCTGTTTCTATTAAATATAGAAATTTAAAGTGAAAAAAATGCTACTCATCTTAAATAATATAATTATTTATTGTTAAGCGTAAAACCGTTGCTGTTTCATTACAAATTATATGATTTAAGTAGTCATCTGAGCATCTTAATTGCGAAACAGTGGGTTGATAAATAATGGATAAAGCAAATAGTCTCATGATATTTGGTAACGATTTGCTTCAACAATTATATTTTGTATGCAAATCAAATTATGGTTAGTCATATTTTGAGAAAAGGCAGATAATCCTTGTATACTAATTACAAGATTTCGGTACTTTTCTTTTTGATCACGTAGAAGTTTTTGTAGTTTAAACATGTGCAAGAAAATTAATATTTTTGATATGAAGCTAAGGTGGATGAAGAAGAAAGCGGATACGATTATATCTTACTAATATGATGCCAAGAAGAGAATTTAAAATTATTCGGAACGATCAGCGTCGACTTGTTTATTTTCATTTCGTAAAGAGGAAAAGTTTTAGCTTTAAGAAAATAATTCGCGAAGGAAAATTATACTTTAGAAGCATACTCCATTGGCAAGCCTCGTTGCAAGAGTCTTATTCAGATCAAATTCCGGTATTGTGTTTCCTCTTTTAGAACGTTGCTTGGGCCATTCTCAAATTTCCCATTTAATTTAATACCGCTAAAGGAAAACTGTGAATATTCCCATTTTTTTTTCCTTCTTTATTTCTCCTCTTCTTCCACCTCCTCTCTCAAACGATTTCCGAGTGCATTAAAATTAATATTTTGTGCTGAATCTACGTTTTTTTAATATCCGCACATTAAAATTGCGACATTAATTCAAAAGAAGGTGAGAACAAAACACTTAACATATTTTTATTTTAGATGATGACCCCATTAAGTGGTGTATACTTATGGCAACACAACGAATTTCATCCATAAATATAAAAATCATCTCTTATACAGTGTGTTTTCCGTTTTTTTGGATGTTTTCCTTACAATTTTATGTTGGCAAAGAATTAATTTATTAATTAGCAACAAATTGAAAACGTGTATTTCGAACGTTTTTTAACATCCTTTTTTCATTAGTAAAATTTCGTCTGAGTTATTAAAATAATTACTATTCTAGATTATTTAAATTAATGTGTATAGATTGTGAATGAATATTGTTTTCAAATAATCGGTTTTACCTGTATTATTTACGGATCTGATTAAAATATATTTTTTATTCATGTTTCATGTTGATTATCACACGCCACGAAAATAGTTAGGTTTTTTTGTAATCAGTGGTTGTGACATTTCCGTAGTGTTGGAAAAGCATATGACTTTTTAGCATGGTACAGGGTGTACAAAAAAATATTATATCTGAGTTTTATTGCGTATTAAAACTCTAAATCTCTCAGCATTATTTTCCATTCGATATTCACACCTGACCGATTGTTATACAAGGTTAAAAAATTATTT
>JAOWBB010007203.1:0-11315 GCA_028565995.1 Ricinus marginatus
AGGATCGGGGGGGGGGGCCTTTGCTGAATTATCCGTTTGAAAGTCCGAGCCGGGAAGTGCTGCGCGTCTTTGATTATGGGTCTTTACGTTAACTTCTTTCCACGTCAACAGCACGCGATTCTCCCATTTCTCTCTCTCTCACAAGCTTTGGGCAAGGCATCTTTCGCTATTGCTCCGTTTTTCCCTTTCGGACTTATATTTTTCACGCCTGAAATTGTTTTCCGCTTTTCCGGACGTCTCACTCATCAAAATTTGCAATATTAGAAACGAGGAAACAATTGGAAAGCAAATGGATGACCTAGCCCGAAGCTGAACCCAATCTGCCCTTTGTTAGAGCCTTTATTTCTCTACAAATGCTTTCCTCAAGGATTTTAGTGTCGATATTAACGAGTTCGCTGGCAATTAATTTTTAAGTTCATGTAAATTGTCCCGTTTTATCACAATCTGTAATGGTTTGCACAATTATTTGTTCTCTTTCATTTTCCTCTGTAATTGCTTCGTATTTTGTAATATGATTTTTAAGAAATCATAATAATTATATAGATAAACATTTATTACAATAAAAATGTGAACATCGTAAAAAAAAAAAAAAACAATTTGTAATAATTATGGACAAGCAAGATATGTCCTTATGCATTCAAACAAAATCCTTCAAAAACCTATTCTCGTTGGCCAACAACTTTAACTAACACAAGAAAGCACAACTTTTCTTTAGTTTCGTCCGTGACATTCTGTTCATTAGAAATTCCAAAAAATTCATATTACCACAAGAAGAGCAGCCTTTGAATCTTTACTTGTCTTCCATCATTTACAACAAAATCGATTCCGATTTTGTCACTTTTCGGGTTTCTAATTCGAAGCTGAATTTCAATATTTTATTATGGACCTGTCACTTATGACTGATACACATCAACATTTTCTTCATCGTTTCCAGAGTTTCGTGAAATCGATTTCAAATCCGGTATGCTTATAATAGACGGATATAAGGCGGCGAATCCTGCGATCCGCTTTATTCCCTGTATAATTTATTTTCAAGAAATTCGTTTTCTAATTCGAAAAAGGTGATAACGACTTTAAAAACGGAAGAGAAATATTCGTAATTGCACTTTGAATTAATTTATATGAGGAATCCGAAATATCTGCTTTTGACGTTTTTCATCTGTCGTCAGACCAAAATCTAGTAATTTAAAATATGAAATTTGATCGAATAGCGATTCGTCTTTGTCTGAAATTTTCATGTTCCACATATATATATTTAAGTATGACATGCAGTCCAGCAGTGTCGACACACGCAATGTCAGTGTTAAGTAAGAGCAATAAACATGCAATTTTTAAAACCAGATAAGATGATAATTTACCACTTCAGAATGTTACGAATCCAAGATGAAAGGATATTAAATGACGGCTTTTCAGCAGTGGATACTACTATTGTCTTAGGTTTAATCTTTATTCTAATTCGGTTGATCGGATATAAAAATTATTCATTTTCCATAGGAAACAGAGTATATTTTGTTACACGGAATGAAAAAAACATTAAACAAGTTAACTATTTCTTCAGCATTGATTTTTTTAATTTTATAAAAATTCGATCGCCAAATATGTTTTTATACACATTATGATATTTTGGGTAATCTATATTGTTCGTTCATACATGAAATACTCAGTGGGCTTAGAAGATATCGACTAGGGAGAGAAAACTGTGGGAAATATCTTAATATTGACTCAAATACAGAAAACGTATCCGAAAAAATGGGGACTAGCACCAACTCGGTCGCAATTATACTAAATATGCGACTGTAAATCTAATACGTAAATAACTGTTTATATGCAACCTCTATCAGTTTTCTCCCTGTCGCACATATTAAATATGATTCCTAAGATCAGTGAAAAAAGCAATATCGCCAGCACGGCTATTTATCTGATATGTGAAATTTTTTATAAAAATTCTATCAAGTCAAACTGAACGGAATATGAGGCATTTAGACCAAAACAGTGCTACCAAGAATAAAATCCACTCAAAAACATAATATTTCAACTGCGTATTAAAACATAAATTTGCCAATATGTCAAAAGTAGTTTGAAAATTTCATAAAGCATACCATATTGCATGTTTTACTTTATGGTATATCGAAAAAATTTATGCTTAAGCAGATCATTGAAACATTAGGGTTTTCTATTAATTTAAACACACAACGAATATTTTTTAACAAAAAACCTTGGATGATTCAAATAATTTTTAAAATGACATATTAATAAAAATGGAAAAATAGCAGAAATTTCATTTTAAGTCTGAATTTCAGTAAAACTCTGTAAAAACGAAAATAAAATTATTACTGAGATATACAAAAATGTTAATATCCGTTCACATAAAAAATAATATCAAAATTTTAATCTGACTTATTACATATATTACCGTACTCAAACATAAAATATACAGCTCATATCGTTGCTGAAATGGAGTCAGCAGCCAAATAGCCTATGTTTTCATATTCTCATCAGACCTACATAACATTTAAGAAAAAAAAAGCCCTAAATACAAAACGGGATTAATCAGTTTTCGGTACGAGATTTAAAAAATATATAGAAAATTACACTGACAAACCCACGCTTAACAGCTCTCGAACGGAGTCCCAGCGTTCCGCTGAACGTGTTATGCTACTGTCAGTTTTTGATGTACAATAAATTACCAATGGGAAGTAAATAAATAAAAATAAATAAATAAATAAATGGAAAAATTCGCGAACCGCTGTTTCAAGTGTATCGTAAGAGACTGGGCGTTCGCTATCATGTGACGTCACAGGATACTGCACCCCCGAACCGTTCACCCCTCTGTTGCCTCCCCCGTGTAAAAGCTCCTCGTCAGACCGTTCATGCTGCTTCTTTCCCTTTTCTCCTCCCTTCAACTTTTCCGTCTTATAAAATTATGAATTTTCTCTTTTTCGTTGTGATCCGAAAAAATCTTTCGCGAGACGATTATTGGACAAGCAAAAAATCTACGCAACCGGGGCAGGGCAAAAACTTTTACCACGTACCATGGCACACATAAAGGTAGGTATTTTTGGCCCTTTTTCCTTTTCAAATAAAGCGAAGACCGAATTTCGAATTGTGCGCCTTCATTAGATGATTGTTTCCTTGCCAACCCAGAACATTTATATCTGGCGGTACATATATGATTTTCGTTGATCACTGTCGACCACCATAAATGATGAAATAACGTTTTTCGTCGCAGGTTCTCTCTCCCTTAAAAAAAAGCTTGACATCATGATATAAGATATTATCAAAGATAAATTCATTTGAAATCTCATTTTCATTTAAAATATGAGATAAAACGTAAAAGTATATTTTTCTTTTATTACTACCCCTTTAAAAAAATATCTTAAGATGTTTTGATTACGGGATAAAAAAAAAAAAAAGAAACAACATTATAATCTCTGAGGATGGAGCATCTACTTTTTCTTTTAATGTATATGCGTAAGTGTAAAACCCATTTTGTTATTTTTTAAATTTCTGACGGAAAATTTTTTAGGATCCCCGGCAACGGAAGCTTCCAAAAGAGGGTAAGAATTTCAATCGCTTTCCAGCCACTTACGAAAGGATGTTAAAGGACGGGAATTATGTATTTTTTTTTTTTTCGAAAAAATCTCAAAGTTCTCTCGAAATCATTTTTCAGATCAAATGTTACAAATGATTCACGGACGATATTGAATCAATAACGGGCGTTTTATATATCTTTTCGCCCGGCAATGTTAAGTATACGGGGGACTTCGGTGCGTCTCCTCAAAAGCGATAAAAGGGATGAAAAAAAAAGGAATTTTTTTTTGTTTCTTACCCCTTTCATTCGTACCAATTTATTAAATGCCTTGCATTTTTCCCAAAAGGGAAACGTCCACAGCCCGGTTAATTGCTGTTTAGATAAGTGCAGATATTTTTTTAATAACCGGAATTTTTTTCAGCTATCCTGAAATGATGATAAATGTCAATTGACGAATTCTCCGTTCGGGTCTCAAATTCCGGGCAGAGCCCGCGGACGGGAAAAACGGAAAGGAAGGACGAAAATGAAAGTTCGTGAAGCGCTGAACCTGAAAGGATCCCCGCAAGGGGTGAGGGACAGGCGCGAAAAGCGAAATGAAAAATTTTCAGGAAATCATGTAAACCGTGTATTTTTCAGTCTCCTAATAACAATCACTCAAAAGAAATAAAAAAATAATTAAAAAATATCATAAATGAGATCTCATTAACCACCTCGGCCACCGAAGGGGTCAATAAATCATGCCTTTTAAAATTTTTCTTAAATGTTTCTAAATATTAAAATTTTATATTTCTGTAGTTCGAGGTCAGTAAATGAACTCATTTTTTTTTTTTTTCAATTTTTCCAACTCCACTTTCACAGCACGATCATTTTCAAAATAAATTATTAATATTTCATAAATAATATATTTTTTGGCTTTAAAAAAAAAAAAAATTTTATTTATTTTTTACTCCTGAAAGGTGTTATGCATTCATTGCACTAGTTAAAAAAAAATTGGAAATGATACATCACAATTATAATATTATTTTTCCTCCATTTATTTTTTAATGTAACATCCCTTTTGTATTCTTTCGCCAAATTCAGGAAGAAAACTGTGTAATTAATCTCCGAAAAAAAGGAAAAAAAATGCAGAAACTCCGAGTTTTATATATTTTTCCAATCATCTAATCGCACCATAAAACACAAATAACTTTCGTGAATTATTAAATTCGAATGGTGTTTTTAACATTAAAATGAATCGAAGAGATATTTGAGTCTAGCTCAGAAACGAATGGGCATTTATCGAAATGAAGACTGATATCGTGAATTTTTACGAAAACACCTACTTAAGCTACTGATTAAGTTACAACCGGTAAAAATGTTATACTTTTTTCACGAAATTTTTTTCACAGTCCCAGAGTGTCAATACTCTTTTAAGTATCGATGCTTTCAAAAGCCATTGACAACAGTAGTTAGTAAAAGTAATTTATGGTATCGATTTGATGATGCGCCAAATAAATGAACTCCTAAAAAGAAAAATTTTAAATACGCCAAAAAATAAATTTCGATTTTATATACGGTTTACAATTACGATTAACGAGTACAAAATACGTAGATACCTACAAACTAGATGCGGTACCCGATCAGGCACCGCATCGAAAAAATGGAAAAAAATATATAGGACACCCTGTACTAGAAACGGAACATAAGGAACATCCTTCGACCTGGATTCATATTTGAAGCGAGAAAAAAAGCTCTGTAAACATAGCTTTGAGTCGGAGTCAAAAGTCAAATGGAATGGAAACATCTCCGGCAGCAGCAATTGGGAAGGCTGCTGCGAACACGGGGGCGAGAGGAAAATCGTACCCGAAAGAAATGTATCAACTGCAAATCCTGGGGTTTCAGATTCCAAATTTTTCCCATTAAATAATATTTCAAGAAAAGAGATATTAATTTGAACCGTGTTTACGAAGCAGGATGTCTGGTTGCGCGAATGAGAGATGGGAAACAGGGCGATTCCTACCCTTCCCTCCCCTCCGCGGGGAGGAGAGCAGGAAGCACGTTCAAGACACAAAAGGATCCGAACCAGACGAAGAAATCAATTCAAACCGCCTGTCGATGGCTTGGAAAGACCCGGAGAAAAACGTGTCAAGCTCTTCGCCTCAGAAATTTAATTGCAAAACTTTCATGAAGGCGAATGAAACGGGAAATTTGACATAACGAATTCGGAATCGAAAAGGACGCAGCCTGCGACGCTCCTCGGGCGTTGCCGGAAGCAAGGCTCCGCCGGAAGGCGACGCGCAGAGTCATCCAATTTCGAGACTCGAAACTTCCCTGCTGTTCGGAGCGAGCCGTTGACCGAATCCCATCAGTCACTCCGACTGCTGACGGTCGAAAAATCAACTGACTGCCACAATGAAGAGAGAAAAATGAGTTTTCGCTAACGTCCGGAATTGGGAAAAAAGAATTTAGAAAAAAAAAAAAAAAATTTCGGTTTCACGAGCATCCGAAAGCTCCTCGGATGCTGATTTGAATACGTCGCTGCAGGATGCTCCTTGTTCACGTTCAGTTTCACCCGTTTAAAAATTAATAAAAAGTTTAATATAAGGAACTCGGATAAAAATTTGTACTTTATCAAAGTTACTTGCAATATTTACCTCTCGAGGAACGGAAGCATAAAATGAACTTTTCCACCATGTTCGATACATGGAGCTGGAAATTACACGAATGCGGATAAAATTATAATGAAAATGCGTTTAATAAGCGAAAATTGGCACACGGATCTTATGCTCTTCTTCCGCTTTCCCTCTCCAGGGCAGAAGGAAAGTAAAAGAACAGCATAAGCGATTCTTTTGTCCAGTTCGAGAAGTAAAGTATAGCGACAAGATCATATTTTAAATTTAATATACTTATATCAGTCTTATGATCATATTTGGACAATCGGGCTACTACATCAAAAAAAAAGAAAAATATTTTTCGCTGTTGGAATCATCGAGTCAAAGCCGAGAAATTGTTATTACTTAATTGAAAACGCGGCAAATATGGGCAGAAATTTTGGTTTTACTTTGGCAAAATGTAAAATGCGATCTCCGGTTGAATGAATTGAAATAAGTAGCCCGACGCTATTTTCCCGGTTCATTTTTTCTTCTCGTTAATATCCTTGTCCGCTACCGTGCCGTTATTGGTACCACTGTCGTTGTTCGCTTCCTGTTCCGCATTCAGCCTCAGAGGACAATCCGCGAGCAAATGAGTCTCGGATTTGCACAAGTGACAGCGTTTCGGCTGCGGACCCAGGCTGCACTTGGCGGCTATGTGATTGGCGAACTCGCCGCAGTTGTAGCATCTGAAAATAATTTTAAGCGGCTCTTTCGACAGTGCTCTCGACCGCGATTTGAAAATGTTTTCCCAATCCGCCTTACCTAATTTTCCTGTATCTCTTTTTCGCGACGGGTCTTCTGCTGGATCCCTTGCATTCGGTGTCATCGATGCCGCTAACGTGAGTCGCCTCCAGTCCCTTATCCGAAACTTTGCACATGAATTCGACCACTTCTTCATCGCCGAGACTGCGAAATCCCGTCATTTTTATGACGCTCTGAAAATACACGTAAAATTGTATCGATCGGAGCTCTCGAAGGTTCGCGTCGCATGTTGCGGAGGCGCTGAGGATACCTGATGAACGAACACATCCTGGGTGCCGTCATCCGGGGTGATGAAGCCCCATCCCTTTGCCACGTTGAACCACTTACAGCGACCTCTTCGTTTAACCGGCAGATCCGGTATGACGGTTGCATTCGACTCTTTGGTTGAGGGCCCTCCTATAACAAGGTACATCATTCCGTTATTTAACGATGGATCGTTGAAATGAAAAAAGAAATTCATTCCGCTTTTTGTTCTTTTTCACGGTTCAGAGCTGACGAAAGAGATATGTCCGAATGAAAACGCCCTCGTATACCGTGATTCGATATATTTCAGGTATTCGATGCGATTCACGTGATAAATCAAAAAATTATTAAAAACAATTTTTTTCAATACTGAACTTGCACCACAACTAGCAAAACTACCTGTTGAGCATGTCGCTCGCACCTTTCTCATTTTTACCTGCCGCAGTGTGGGAATGCAACCTTCGCATTATAATGGAATATTTCCCCCATTGCAGGCATCCTTTCCTTTTTTGTGTGCAAAAAACGTCAACCACTAGACAATTTTTTTTTTCTATAGCTTCGTGCAGATCATTATTTTCGTTTACAGCCATTGCAAACAATCGAGCTATTGAAAAAAGCGTCCTTTTACCACGTACAGAAAAAAAGAAAAAGGAGGGAAAAATACCCGGGCTAAAATTTATTGCTGCAAATAACCGCTGACCGTGTAGAAAAGCAAAAGACTCATCCGGGGGAATAAATCACTTCGTGATTGATTGCAGTGGCCGCAACCGAAAGAGGGCAACTTGCAGGAGGACACCTTTAAAAAATAAAAAAAATCATCTCCGGATCGGAAGGGGCAAAAATGAGTAAGTCCCGGACGAAAAAAGGAATGCAGAAAGTGCAGCAGTTAATGGACCTTTCGTACCTGGACATCGCCTTAAAATTCCAGCTGGGAGAAATAATCGCATCGGTTTTGCGATCATTTGAACGGCTTCGGACGCAGCAATCGTTTCGCCAAACAATTTCGTCAATGGCGCACGCCACATTGCTTTACAAGATGCTGCACATGCAACTTTCATAATATTCATATACATTTCCTTCTTTCCCCCCCCCCCCCCCAAAACGAAAATCTTTGATTTCAAATGCGAAATCTTCACGAAAGCCCTGTTCCTTGCACTGCCTCATCCTGTTCGGCTCTACCAGAATCCCGTGACGTCGCCCTGACGAATTCCGAACGCGATGAAACTGCAAGAGCGGGAATGTCGGGTGACCGCGACACATGCACATGTACATCCACACCGCTTCGGCGCAGAGGAAAAATATTGCCGACGTATATTCTAAATCGCAATCGCGCTGATCGACAACTAGAAAGGAGAATTTTTTTTTTTTTTGGCGGTTGCAACCCCGGAAGCTTCAAAAACGATCCTTTTTCCCTGCCCTTAGTAGGGGTAGCCCAAACAGAACTTGATGCCCTTTGTTGAACCTTCATGGTGAGTTTCTTTTTTTTTTTTTTTTTTTTCCCTTCGGGAGATCCGAAACGCAAGGATCCGCGCTTGTTTATGAATTATTTTTATCTTTTTCATTTCATGCGTTTCCCGTCCCCGTTGCTTGATACGTGTAGTTATCGTCTATCGATGGGAACCGGGCAAGTTGCTGAACAAGAATTTTAGTTATGTGATACAATGTTTTACATGGGAAAGCAAACTTGTTCGGTTCCTTCGCTGAGCGCTTCCCCGTTACCGGCCGAATGCTTTTGCCAAAATGTAAAGCGATAGCCTTTGACTGGAACGCGGGACTGGATACTCTCCGAAAATCAAGCGTGATTTTTACACTCGAACACATGAATACGGCCTTGATGATAATACATTGTCGAGGTTTTCGATCGGAAATAGAATTTTAAATATGCGTACATATATATATATATATACTACAGCAAGACTTAAAAAATTAAATAAAATTCATCAGTTCTAAAGGCGATTTTTTTCTTTTTTACTTCATTTAACAGCGCGCTTCCACATCTTTAATCATCCCATTAATATTCCTACAGAAACATACAAAGTTGACGAAATGAAATACCATTACTACCAGAGACCGCCTTTATTTATTGAGATGTCTCAAAACCGCGTTAGTTCATATTCACGGTTCCTAGTTTAATATTAGATTGCCGCAATATTCGTGTAAAATGCGAAACATCGCACTTTTTAGAAGTTACATAATATAGACTTGGATTTCATAAATGCATTTGCTAACACTGCCGCTCTTTTTGTAGAATTCATCTCTATCCCGCTTAACGTTTGGCGGTTGTAAATATGAAAGAGCATTTATTTTTTTCGAGCAAGCTGAAAAATCCTCCATACCGAGACACCGGACCAAGTATGAATAAAAGTTTTATTATTATATCAGTTTCACACTGTGGCGATATTTTACAATACATTAAATATTCCATTACCATTTTCGCTGGTTGCTTTACTCGTAGCGTCCGCACCTTTTTCGTTGTTCTGCTCCACCATTGCCCCCGCCATTTCAGCACTCTCGACTGCGGGTGTATGCCGTTGATTCGGGCACGATACTCCGGGTGAGAAAACTGATTAATCGATTTTTAAATTTTTAATGCGAGTTATATCGAGTCGGCAAAATTAATATCTGTGCGAGTAGCTTTTGGTAAAAATGCTAGGAACCGATTTTAAATCTGCGCGCGAAGCGGGCGAAAATAATTATTTCAAGTATTTGACAAAGAAATATAAAATTATTTTGAAAGCACCCAAAAAAAAAAAAAAAAAAAAATTATTCGAACCGAACTAAACATAAATTTGTAAAAAGTCCAAAAATTAGATAGAATATTTTTGACCATTTTCAATGTATACGAAGAAGATGAGGCGAAACTGGGCCATTCCTTCTTGTCTCCCATGCTTTGCTTATTGCCGGAATTTTTTTAAAAAAAAATAGACCCAGACTATGCCATCCCATATACGAAACGTGAGGGTCTGCACCCAAAGCCACCACCTCGCTGCAGACGGGGCTGGCGGTAAAAATGATTCAAGTCTAAATGGTTTCCTTCGCGTTGGCAACATTGTCGCTCACCATTTTGGGTTTTTCGATGCCGCCGTTTGAAGAACGCCTTTCGGGTCCCCAACTTCGGTCTACCTGAATCGCCTCCCTCCTAGGGGGGGAGCGTCGCTGCGTCGAGCTCGACGACGAACCCGTCGCCTCGCGCGACGGTTTTTCGGATCGGTTCCCTTCCGCCACGTTCGACTCAACCGGCGGCGAAAGCGGAATCCGACGGAGAGGAGAGGAAAAAAAAAAAAAAGAAAAGGCTCCGGCTTTGGCCGGCGACGCGGCAAAACTCGGGGCAGCCCGCCCCTGTCGAAAATTGGCGCCAGTTTGCGGCCGGGCCCGTAAGATAACGCGTTTTGGGACTAAACCCGGAACGAGAATCACGAAGATCGCTTTGCGCGCTTGCTAACGGTGGGCGAGGAGGATTTTCCCGGGGTCCGGTCCAAGGGTAATATCACCCTTAAATTGATGCTTTCGGTTATTCTTAAGTTGAAAAATACACGATAGCTGCATCGATTCATACGAATACTCAGGAATATGTTGTTTCCTTCAAGGTCGAATGCCATAACTCATGGATCCAGGCAAAACAAAAGGCCCGGCACTGCCGCCCCGAATTTCTGCAACGGTAGCGGAAGCCCCGTCCCGGATTCGACGCTTCCGAGCGGCAAATCGTCGCAGCGTTCAGCCTTGGCCGCTGCGGACGTCTCGGCCTTTTTCCCCGCCGAAAAAGGAAGGGAAGAAAAAAAAATCTTTTTCGAGCGATCCCGGCGCGATGCGAGAGAATGGCGGAATCAAGGAAAATCCCCCGTTTTTGCGTCGGGCGGAAAGCCCTTAAAAAAAACTGCGCTCGGAGGTTGTTTTTGACACGTCCCTGAGCTGACCATCGCGAGCACCTTGGATAAACTTTTTTTTTTTTTTTTAATGCACTAACGTCAATCAATCTTTTGCGAAGGGTAGCACTGCCCTCATCCTCAGGGAGGAAACATAACTAATAGAAAAACCATGTATGATTCGCATCTTGTTAGCGCCCCATTATTTCGAAAAAAAAATAAAACAAAGCAGCTTTTCTCCCCGTCAACTGCGTACGCTTCCCCCCCCCCCCGCCCCTCCCC
>JAOWBB010007204.1:0-11310 GCA_028565995.1 Ricinus marginatus
CCCCACCCCCCGGATAAATTAGGTTGAGCCGCGGTAAGTGTCGGAACTTTTCCTTGGCACTTGAAATTTTCCTTTATTTTCCCTGTTCATCTTTTTCTGAGGCACGGTCTTTCGGGAGTCTTTTACATTTGCTTACACAGTATAAAAGATTCCGATTTTCCGAGAGCTTACATTTCATTTACATTTCGTTTTGGTTACCTAGCGCTCGAACGGCTGCGGGCGGGGGAGTACAAGGGAAAAGAAAACACGGGGAAAAAAAAAAGGGGGAAAAGAAGTTATAAGATTATTGCCAGATCTCGGGATGCTGTTCATCAGCGTATGAAAAGGAGGAACAAAGGGAGGGAAATGAGATTTAAAGCAATGTTTTACATTCCAATTCGAGTAGCTACCCAAGAGGAAAATATTTTTCAGATGGGGGCTTTTCACAGGGAAAGGCATTTCGGATGATGCAGAAGAAAAGCCTTGTAAACATTCCATCTCAACCCCGGGAATCCCTATTTTACGATTAGAGCCTCGGATTCGAATTTCGGGCTTTTTCTTGCGCCGAAGGTTTAACGGGCCTCGCTTCACTTTAGAGGAGCCCCGCATCGGCCCCCCTTTTCCGGTTCCGTTCGAAAGCAAAATCATTTTGAACATTGCAAGATCTTGTGCTCTTTGTGCTTCAATCGGGGGGGCTTTAAGCACCGCATTCTTTCTCTGGTTGCGGAAAAATTTAATTTTACGTCTGGAGGCAATTTACTCGAACGCGTTTCTTTAAATCAATTAAACTTTAAGTTTTAACTTGGGTTACTCCGTTAGTAATTACAATGTCATTACCATAAGCTAACATGTAAAATGGGGGACGAATAGACGAGATTAATTAAACGTTTCTGAGTTTTAAACCTGTCAGTTAGGAAGTGTGCTTTATCTTAATTTTGCCGTTTAAATGTGCTAAAACATTTTGATATCCTCAATGAATGCTTGTTAATAAACTTTGCACCATCTATATTAATATACACAAAGAAAAATTGGACATTTTCGCATTCGATAACTTGCACCTAAATCAAGCTTTTAAATCTGGGTTTTGACATTTTTGCGTTGCATTACCAGAAACTTAAGTTATTGTTATGGAAATTATGAATTGGCACGTAAGATGTATAAAATTTTACTTTGAAGCAAAAAAAAAAAAAAAAATTAGGCCGTCACATTTAAAAATATATGAAATATTTAGAAAAAAACAAGCATTTAGAGATTATTATGAAAGTTAATAATTACTAAATATAGGTAATTGTAATTGCTTTGTTAATATTGAACTTAAAAATATATATATATATATCCGTATCTGTTGCGATAATAAGATCATGTTGATGGATGGTTCTTTTTTCTTTTTCGTTTTGAATGTTTTATATCGAATTGTATGTGTCCTACGAATTTTATTTCCGCACATCCCTTAACCCGATTTAATATTAGTTTTTCGTACTTAAAAAAAGGACTCGTTTATACTTTCCTCGCACAACCCGCGATCGCGTGGCATATGCCTCGGGTTTATAAAAGTTGTTGGTGGATCCATAAGGAAAACCAGAGTGAATTGCATATTCCCCAACGAAGGAGCCGTCTCCCAGGGCAACTTTTCTGCAGAAGTAGTAGTAGTACTTATAGAATGTAAGCTTCTTTGTTTTGTATAAAACTGCTTTTAAACGTTTAAGGAGGGAAAATAAACAATAAAAAATAAAAAATAAAAAATAAAAAAAGGTAATTTTAAATTTACTTTTTATTAGGATTGCGTCCCAAATTTGAAGGAAGGAAAAGAATCTTCTCGGGCTCGGATTAAGTTGGAAAAAGTTGGAGAAGACACTACTACAGACTTAATTTCCACAAAACTACAAATTTGACTCCTTTCATGGCTTTTTTTGCCGTTAAAACTCATAACCGTTATTTCTGTTTATGCGTTAAAGACAGATCCGAGCTTTTTTCCCTTCGCTCCCCTTGCTGACTTACCACCCGAGGATTTGCTTTCTTCTCATTTCTCTGTCACTTCCGACTACGAGGCTTTTATTTTTAAATTAATTTCGAATGATAAAAAAAAAATTTTTTTGGAAGGACGTATAAGTTGTCGTCTGAGCCGAATTTTTATGAAGAGAGAGAACAACATTAAAAAAGAAGTTGTTGAAAATGACTGTCATGAAAGCTCTTGTCAACTTCGATGGCAAATTGAAATTATAACTGCTGAAGACGTATTCAGTGGATTCGAAATTCAATGGGGAGAGAAGGAAAAGCCGCTTCCAGGCCAGAGCGGTATTCATCCATAAATTCCAGGCTCAGAACTTGTACTTAATTAATTCCCCGGATATTACGAGCGGGATAGGGGAGGAAAATCCGCTTTTACCCGGACGTTTCAACGGGTCATATAAAAAAATTCGATGTCGTATTCCGCTTTTTTTTTTCTTTTTTTTTTTTTGGACGGGCGAAAAAAGAAAAAAAGAGCCGGGATCGTTCCGAAAATTAAAAAAAAAAAAAAATCCGAAAAAATTGCGGGAAAACTATCGTTAAAAAGTTTTCTCGGAGCGAAGAGGAAGAAGAAAAATAAGAAAGGGACCGACTTGGTTTATATTTTATTATGGCGCAGTAACCCCTGAAAATTCCCCGGGCAGCTCCCCGGGATCCCGCGGAAAAAAAAAATGGGAGGCGAAGGAGCGATAACGCGGAAGAGGAAAACGGGATTGGGACGGGGAAGGAGCGTTGCCAATTTTAAGCCCGTTTTCTCTAATGCCACGGAAATGTGCGAAGAATAAATCAGTCGAAATGCGGGATAAATAAAATGGAAACGAAAAAGAATCAGAAATATCTGGTTCGGGCATTACGAACTGTGAAATTTTTAATATCGGTTAATTTGCTCTCAAAGGGATTTGGGAATGCGTTTTTTGGTATAACCGAAGCTCAGCGAAATTAGCGCTTTATCAATTAATGCCCCGTCGTTATACAGAGAAAAGTCTATTTATTAAACAGTAACTTAATTAATCGATCGGTCGCAGGTATTGGCCTGGCATTAATGTGCAATACATAAAATGATTGTGTTTAGTCATTTAAGACGTTAAATCGAGCAAACTGCAAGCGAAAGATGGCAAAGTCGATTAAATTTTTTTTTTTCGTCACACAGCTTGAACTTAAACGAAGGGCCTTTAAAAAAAATTCCATTAATAAATGTATAATGTAAAAGGTACAATATATATTCATTTATATGATGAAGTGAAGGATAAACTCGATTTTTTACGAAGTGAAAAAAAAATTCTCCTTCATTATCATTTTTTTTTTAATATTAACTAATTCTTTACTGTTTTTTATGTAAAAAAGGAGTAACTTTTCTATCTACAACCGTATTGAATTATTTGAATGCAGCGTTTACGGTCTGCCGGAGAATGTTTTCCACATTTATTTCGCTGTCGGATTTAATTTTTCTTTTTTTCTTTCCTGCAACATCAAAATGACCGTATTCCTCACTTTGGGGTAAAAAAAAAAAAAATTCCGAAGTGAGAACTGCAAACTGATCGGTCACGGAAAAAAATTTGGGAACCACCGGCGTTGCTTTTTAACATGTTCGACAAGTTTTTGATATTTTCGACATCTTGCCGAGGAATCTACGCGATTGGTTGACGTAATGACGTTCGAGTGGCGAATAACCGCCTGAAGAATCTCAGCTCCGGGATTTTCTTTTCTTTTTTCTTTTTTTCCAGAAAGCCGGGAAATTAGACGTGTGCTCTCCTTCCCTTCCGGAAGGAAAGGTTCCTGAGGGAAGGAACATCCGCGAGTCCCTTATGCTCCAAATTGGAATGTAAATCTTGATGAACGTCGGGACGAATCCTGCGATCGGGAAGGGAAGTTCCGCAGTCGGTGGTGCAGCATTTGATCCCGTGCCCCCCACGTAACGTTCGCCACCCTTCCCACCACCACCGAGCCGACAGCGATCGGAATTTCGGGAAGAATCTTAACGGTTGAAATATTTTGAAAACTTTTCCCAATTGATGGAAACCGTATGGAAAATATTTTTTAAAAAATCGCATTTTGGGAAGAAAAAAATCCTGGAAATTCCACGGGGGGGGGGAGGAAAAAAATCCCTTTCCAAGTCATTTTCTTATATTGAGCAATGCCACGGGGATGTTCTGAGTTTTTACCAAATTAATTCACCCGCTTGATTATCTTTGCCGTTGCACCGTGAACCAATACATAAAACCTAATTCAAGTTCTCTTTTAGATTTCAGATGCCATTTTCCCGGGGAACTAATACGATGTAAATAAGAGGAAAATTAATGTTTCATACTATTTTCTTCTCCTTCCTCAATCTAAAGTTTGATATCATAATCCTATTTACCTTAATTTGCTTCAAGTTTCGGCGAAATAAGTTTATTGCGTTTCGAAGGGTTGTTCTTTGAATTACCATGCGACATGGATATGGTGCAGGTCCACCGTGAGAAAACGTGGACAGGGAAGTGGACCTTTTGTTAAGTTGCGGTGATGTAATTTATGAAATGTTGCCGACGCTGATTATTGCGAAAACGCTTTATATATATATATATATTTAATAATTGGAACCTTGTTGCTTTTGGTCAGTTCGAGGATCCGCCGCGGAAACCAACGAATGGGCTGCTCCCGTCGCAAGGTGAACCTCGGACAGTAAAAGTAAAAACTCAACGTCTGTCGGTAAGCAGCAAGAGGTGGGAAGAAAATGAAATTTTTGATGCATTTCGGACTGACGGAACCGAAAAGCTTGGTTAAGGTTTAAGATCGGCGGCGGCCGGGGGTTCGGCCGGGCTGCGGCGCAAGAAGAAGACGAGTCCTTTGGCACCGCAGACCCCCTCAGCACGCGAAATTCCGGGGGCGAAGTCATCGGTCGATCGATTGGGTGCCCGCCCCTTCTTGCCCCTGGAGTTTTACGGAATTCGTTCCCGAGGGATTGGGCCGGTGCTGTCCCTCGCAGACGATTTCGCAGAAGAAGATATCGTATTTTTTTTTCCCCGCTGCCGCGCTGCGGGTCCGACGTAGTCGCTGCTGCCGCTCCGGACCGGATCGTTGGATTCAGCGAAAAACGCGGAATGTTTTTTTTTCCTTTTATCGGATTGAACCGTCGCTCCCTCGCAACGATCAACATATCATCCATTCTGATTCTCTGACGGGTCCGCCATCAGCCCGAGCGAAAACACGATCGCCGACGGTCACAGCCCCGACTGTGACAGGGAACCTCTGGAAAAACAACCACCGTACAGCAGCTTTTACGTATTTCCGCGATGCGCTTTTACAACGTTTGGATTTTACCCCGCTGGATGAATTTATTGGTGTGCAGCGAAATATTTGTGTAATTTTCAGGAAAGGAGATTTTCCTTCCTTTTCCTTTCGTTCCCCTTCCATCCAAACGCCTCTTTTGTTTCGTAGTCGTTCCAAGATGTTGCACTATCGGAATATATATATATATATATTTTTCTTTCCTTCACTATTTACGAGAAGGAAGTCAAATTCCTTGTGGAATCGCAATTAATTTGATTTTCAGACAAATTTCCCTTTTATTCCCCAACGCTTTTCAGGTTCTCTCCTTTCGAAAATTACCCGGATAAACATTTGTTCTTTAGAATATAATATGCATTTGACCCGGGATTTCATAAATACTCTCTTTTCGAAATTAAGGCAATGGCGGAGAGAAAGGGACATTAGATGATCCTTTTGGGGTACTTTTGCATTGGCAGGGGGTGGGCGACAAAAACGTTATCCATGGAATTACATCGTTATTTACGACTGCTTTTACATTAACTAAAAAGAATTGGCGAAATTTGGAAATTTTCGGAGCGCAATTAACTTGGTCCCGCGTCCCTCTCCATGCACGAATCGCACTGCACCGAAAGGAAAGAAGGATTTTCGATTCGAATGGAAATTTTATTTTTCTGCGGTCCGAACGTGTGGTATCCCCCACGGATCGCTCTATAATGAATGTTTCTGATTGGATTTTTTTTACATTACATTACACACACACACACACACACACACACACACAACACCCCAATTCTTGCATGTTTAACCCTCGCTTAGTGACACGTCGGAAAAGACTTGCGATTGACATTCGATGAAATTTGCTTTTATCGTGTCACGATTCTTTTTTTTTTTTTTTTTTTTTGCAATGGGAAAGAGGACGTGGAAGGAAAGAATCAAAAGAGGTATTCGGTAATGCGTTTGGACAGTTCTCCTGGGGTTTTTTTTTTTTTTTTTTTTTTTCCTGTTCTCCGCGCGCTTCTCCAGTGATGGAAATGATTCGGTGCCACTCACTGGAAAGGCATCATGTAAATACAAGCAATTTGCCAGTTTTTATTTGAGAATGTGGATGTATTGAACTAACTCAAGGGGGGCGCGGGGGTTGGGAAAAAAACTCCGACAGCAGCGGAAAAAAGAAAAAAAAATGGGAACAAAGAAGCATTGAGAAAACCGAAGTTTTACTTTTTTTTTTTTTTTTTAACAGATTTTCAACCCTTTTTCTTTCTGTAGTAGATAGCTTCGATATTTTTTTTTTTTCTATTATAAACAACGGTTCCTAATCCCATCCTCGGGAATCGCATCCCAGAAAAATTGCTTTTTTTCCTTTTTAGCTGCTTCCTGGGTCCTTTCACAAGTTTTCCATTTTCTGATTTTATTTACATTTAAGCGGCGTTTTTTATTTTCCGCCATAAGGCTGCCACGATATCGAACATTTTTAAATTTAAAAATGGAAATATATATATATATATATATAAAACATCCCGGATTATTTTCTTTATTCAAATTATACTGAATTTTAATGGTTAATTTTTATTAATACACGAAACTTTTATGGGACAATGAAAATTTAAGCCCGTGAATTTTTAATGTCCTTTTATTTTGAAAGGACAGATTATTTATAGGCTCCCGCACTGGCTTTCAGTATTCATTCCCCTTGTCGGGAATAAACTGGAAACTAAATGCTCCAAACAGGGATAGTAGGATCTTTGTCCTTCATTTATTCTCTTTAAAAAACTTACCCCTAAAAACCCTCCCTTCCTGGGCCGCGACTGTGAACTTCGTAAAATATTCAGGGAACGGTTTGATGATAAATTTCCTTTTTTTTTTTTTATTTTTTCTCCTTCTTCTTCTTCTTCTTCCTTTCCGAGATTGGGAAAACGCCTCAAGTTTCCTCCCTGAATGCGTGCGACTTATTAAGCCCGGGTAACCCCGATGCGAAACTAAGGCGGCCGCAGCTTTCGCACCGGTTTGCCCTACTCTTTCGCCCCGAATCCTCTGCAGTCCGCGTATTTGTTCGTTTGCCCCGTGCAAACACTTTCGGGCGGATAAAGCGGCGAAGAATCAAAGCGGGGAAAGGTACATTTTGAAGTTAATTAGGAAACTTCAGGAAGGTTTTTTGGTCGTGTTGATTTTTTGGTGCGACTGAGTTTCAAATGCGGAAATTCGCGGCGGCCAGGCGCGGTTCGTCGCAGTCGCACAGCGTTGAAATTTGCGGCCGCGAATTTTCGGCGGCGGAGTAAATTTTGATTTTGATTTTGATTTTTTTTTTTTTTTTTTTTTTTTTTTTTTATTAAATAAAGCGGAAGAAGTTTCCGTTTCCGTTTCCTCGTTCTCCAGATGTCCGTCGTGTGGTGTGGGCCATTATTCGGATCGCCGGAATTTTATCTCCGTGTTGAATTATTATTTTCAAACACTAAGCTGAACGGAGGAAATAAAATTCCTGTTTAATTCTGCTCCGGTATAAAAGTTGTTACTAGTCTCTTTTTTTTTTTTTTTTCCTCCCCCTTGGGTAAACCTTAATTTCAACCTGATTTTTTTTTTTTTTTTTTACATCGCGCATTTCGAACCTGACTCATTAGGCACCCCCTCGGGGATCAGGTGTCGGAGCATTTCAAGAGTTACGAAAGGGAAGTTTTTTTTTTCCCTTCTCCTGGCTGCATCGTGTTCCCGGGGACGAACGTTCCGAACGACCGGATTTTAATTTGAGCGAGAAAAAAAAAAAAAAAAAGAAGCGAAAAAAGAAAAGAGGTACGGGAAATTTCGGGGGCAACCCGATTTTTCCGAGCTTTTCCCGCGCGCAGCGCTTTTTCTAACTGACATATTTGTATAATTTGACGAGGGTTTTGATCTATGACCGACCGGGGCCGAGGTTTCCCGCAGGAATTATTTTCAGTCCACCAAGAAGATGGAGGGGGGGGAGGGAGAGAGAGAGAGAGAGAAAATTTTCGGGAGGAGTCGAAAGGGCGAAGCCAACAGGTTGGCAAAGGGAAAATGCGAAATTTCAAAAATGAGAAAAAGAGAATTATTTCCCGTTGTGATTCGTCTCGAAAGATGTGATCAACGTGGGGGTTGAATAAGGAGAAAGGGGAAGAAGTGAAAGAAAACGAGAAAAGGAGTTTATGGGTCATAAAAGGATCTGGAGCGATGCAGAGAGCGAGGGCCAATGGAAGACTGCGGTAAGGGCAAGTTGGCTTGATCGGCGCAGGACCGACCTTTACTTCGCAAGGGAGGGAGACTTAATTTGTAAGAAAAAAGATATAATATACATATATATAATCTAAAAAGGAGAAAATTAAAAATTTTTCAAAAGGATGTTTCCTACAACAAACGTAACGGGGAGTAAACACCCGTTCGGCAGGGATAAACCTCCCTTATCGCGAGCCTGCTGCCATCGGGGCTTAAATCCGTCTGCGAATACGCAAAGCAGCAGTTCCTTACAGGCCAAGGCTCGGCCCCGGAAAAAGGTTTGTTCCCGGTGAGGTGACGCGTTTTTCATTCTGCAATCTTACGGCAGAGACCTCCCTTATCAGACACGGAACTTTCCGCTCGAAATTTTCCTAAAGGTCTCTCTCTCTCTTTCCTTTTTTTTTTTTTTTTTTCCTTTTTTGCATTCATTACGCGGCACAGTTGGCTGCCTTCGATAAGCGATGCAAAAAGCGACCCGGGCTCGCACGGTCGGAGGGAAAAAAAAAAAAAAGGGATCCACTTCCGGAAACTCTTCGGGAAAGCGGAGCTCGCTAAATTTTCGGGTAGGGAGAGGCGGGAAAACCGCCGGAGCTTTTATCAGCAAAAAAAAAAAAAAAGGGCGGGAATAATCGAAAGCGGGAGATTTTATTATAAACTTTCGAAAGTTTTTTCCTCCGGCGCACCAGCAGGAAGGTGAAAGGAGGATGCAGGGGAAAAGGAAAAAGAAAAGTTTCCCGATATCGCTTAATAGATAATCAATATCGGATAAACGGTGTCCAAGAACTACTCCGTCATGAGCGGAACATTTACTTCTGCCGCTGCTGTTGGTGCGCGATTTTCAACGTTTCAATTAGAAAATGCGCCGCATAAGTCGTTTCATATTCCACCTGGAGGCATTAACAAAAAGGAAAAGCTTATGTTTGTTTGTTTGTTTGTTTGTTTGTTGTTTGTTTATTTATTTATTTATTCCCCCCATCTGTTAATTAAGTCTGCCCGATCCTCTCGTCAAGGCACAGTCAGCTTTTTTCCTTTTTTTTTTTCCTTTCTTTTAACCGACTCTTACGGCCACGTTTCCACTCTCCGCGCTCAGCATTTGAAACCCTTTAACGAGAGTTATTTAATCCACTTTTGACTGCGGAAAACTGGAAATATGATTTTTTTTGAGTTTGTGGTTCTGAAGTTTTTTTCTTTTACACGATTCGTTTACGTGTTCCTTGCCCGGGAGAAAAAGGATGGGAATAATTCTCCTGCAGGGGAAGCTCTCCGGAACAAAGGGATGCGAAAGGGGAGAGAGAGAGAGACGGACAGACAGAGAAAATGGGAAATTGCGGGCCGAGCTACCATTTTGATTTTTCGCAGCGTGGATTCTGCTTAATTCCTCCATTTGCTCGTCACATATTTCAGTAACCCGACATTCTGGATCCTTTCACTCTGTTTTTTGTTTATTAGACGTCCCGTTCTTGGTCCCTCCTCCTCCCGAGGGAGGAATCGCCGTTGCGACCCCCGCGGAAAATATCCGGGAGCGCCGAACGGAACTCGCTGTATTCCTTCGACTTCACTCGGGATTTCCTCCCTTTTCACCCCCGAATATTTTACACCTTCCACGCGTAACTATATGCCGGTGTGTGTATGTGACTTTCATCGGATGCCGATTCATTTATCCGATAACGTGATTTGCTCGGCAATCCGACGCGGAAAATATTGGACGAGTGCATACAGTTCTGTACCTTGAATTTCAATATTGTTTTCTTTGGCCATCTAATCCTCCGAGTTAATCCCGATTTTTCAGCCTCTCTCTTAGCAAAGCCCTGTCTGCTTCCAGAAAAACCTCGCGGGGGGCGGCGGCGGCGGCGGCGGGGGGGGAGGCTAAGAGGAAAAAGTCACGTAATCCCATGCTTATCCCACATTAGGGAACTTAAAGCGGATCGATTTTACTTGCTGGTTCGGGGGTAGAGGGAGGGGAAACATGGAAGGGTTGCTGGAGAAAGGGAAGTTAATATTATTAAATGAGCTTAAGTTTTTTTTTTTTTTTCCTCTCTTTGCCTTCCTTCTGGAGCAGATACTTTTCTGTTTCGATATTTTTCTCACATTTTGGCGGTGCGGATAAAATCGCCTAATTTTCTGATAAATGGATTCCGCGTCATATCCCGTGTGAAGAATTTTTCTTTCCCGGGGGCTTTTCCTTACCCTCCATCCGACGAAAACCGGGATGGAAGGGAAATTATTTTTCCTTGCTCCTCAGTTCTTTTTGTTACATCTCATCTTCCCGAGTTGACAGGATCTGAAACTCGAATCATAAATTTTCCAAGTCTCTACCCTTTATCTCTTCCCCCTCCGCCTCCCCCACCCCCCCGGATTTTCCATTTGCCATTCAGGAAACGGAAACTTTTTTTTTCTAAAATTGGTGGACACTGCCGCGCTCCTGTTTGTGTCCCATCGAAGGAAGAGGATTTTCCTCATTTCCCTTCTTTTCACGTGTTTTTCCCGAACAGGAATCGAATTTTTTTCCGATAAAGAAAATTTCTGATAACATTGAAATGACAATTTTTCCTTGTTTTTTTTTTTTTTTTTTTTTAATATAATAACTGTATCCTTGGTAAATTTAATACACCTTGTGGCCTTAAGATAATTTTCCTAAGCAATATATGTGTGATTTCCTGACCAACAAGTATTATATGATAAATTAGAATCAATAAGTTGTATTATGTCCCCTTAGCATAGTAAGTCCCTTGAGAAATTTCCGTATCTGTCACAGCTCACATGAGTGGCTTTGGTCTCGTTGCTCTTTTTTCAAAACCAACATACATTTTTCCACTAGGGAACATGGAAAGGAAAGCTCAGCTGGGCCAACTT
>JAOWBB010007206.1:0-11280 GCA_028565995.1 Ricinus marginatus
GGGGGGAGGGAGGGAAAAAAAAAGAAAAAATCTCCGAAGAACACCGAAAATGTAGAGAACAAAAATCTGGAAGCTGTTGGAAATCAAAATTCGCTGAGGAAACCCAAGAAATTGAGGAAATTAGTGGAGGAAAAGAAGTTTTCGGGGCAGGAGAAAGGATTCTTAAATATTTCCGGCGTGTTTAAACTCTCGCAACTCCGGATACCTTCAGGATTTATTTTACTAAAGCAGTTCATATGAAAAGTTTTTCTCCGGCGAATATAAAACATACGAACGCGTAAAAGGAAAGCCGAAAACCTGTAATGAATCAAACACAATGTGAGACGACGCGGATCGAAACAGAAGAAAGCCCCCCCTTCAACAGCTTGCATAAAAATTTCCCTTTTATATATACGTATATATATATATATATATATATGAAGCTTTTCACTTATCCGGAATACGAGAAATTCCATAAAATAATTTATCTTTCCATCCTCAGTCATCCTCTTTTACGTTTTCAATCAATCAATGTCTTCGGGGCTAAGTTTTTTGCCTTTTTTTTTTTATTTCTGGTGCGCCGAATAAATCAAAAATTAATAAGGGTGTCGATCGTCAAATGGAGAAACACGAAAGTGCTTCCATTCGGGGCTCGGCACCACAGCGCATTGGTAAGAAGAGCCTGCACCCTCCCCCCCCCGGGGGGGGTGGTTTTAATGTTTTCCCATTTTACTCATATTTTTTTGCCAGAAACATCATTTAGCCATATATCGGAGATCTGACATTTCAGCTAAATTCATTCATGTGTTCTCTTCCGGCGCAAATCCGTATTGTTCACACTGCAACGTTCATCCTTTGTTACGATATTTATGGGTCCCGCAATGTGACTGAAGTAAGAAATTTTACATTTCGGGCGGTGTTAATTCGCGATGTTTCAAAAGCAATCGCGATTATTGCATTTACCACCTCTTAAACATCCTTTTTTAATGTGCATGAGGAGGACGTTTCTGCATTAAAGCAAAGGATGAACTCTTCGCTCTTGTGTCACTGAACGTGAGAACGGGAAAAAAAAAGAAGCGATTTCACATAATAACGTTCGTTTAGTAAATTGCCAAAATCCGAAACCTTATCGTGCACACGATACATTTGAAAGGATGGATTTTCTTGCGAAGACCTTATTTTGCGAGTGCTTCTCTTTATAAAATTACCTTTTTTTTTTAACGTATTTTCACTGAACAATGCCTTAATAAAATTTCATCTCAAATATATATATATATACTGGAAATCACCCATTGACGCATTGATAAAACACAAGAAGAAATTTTAATTCTACAACGATTAATTTCGATTTTCCGTACTCTTTTTTTATGTCCTGTTAGTTGTTAAATATATTCAAATATATGCTCCCTGAACGTGGAAGTTCTCTATTTTATGCTAAGAACAATAAAAATTAAAATAAGGTTCAATCGAGAATGCGTTTGGAAACTTGTTCTGAGCGGAAAATCCGTCAAAGCTGATATCATTTAATTTTAATTACTCCTTTCTTAGTTCTTTAATATTGTCTGAATGTTAACAAATTAAGAATTTAAAGAGCACATCCTCAGTGCGAAACAAAAGGAATAAAAAGTTCATGCAGTTTGAATGCTAATATAAAAACTTCCTTTCAAAAAGTAACATAAAATCTTAGTGAAATTAACTTTTTTAGCATTTCGAGTTCGCGTAAGTTAATGCTGAGCTTTTCCCTTCTCATATTCTCATCATAACATTCTGAAAAAGTTTTTATGCTCCTTAAATAATAATTATAAGAATGTCATTCCCACAGTTCCTTTCAAAATTTTTTTCATTAATAAAGATGAAACGCGACCCGTTATCCGAATGAGATCTCCCTGTATGACAATGTGCTGACATAATGACATTTTAAATAAAAAAATGTTTGTATTTATTTTTATTCGAATCCCGTATATTTTATTTCGAATAATTAAATTTGAGCTTTTAAAATTTCATTCTTTTTAATGATCTGAAAACGATTAAATAGAAACTCTTGAAGGCATTCCTGATAATTTTACTTCGGTCGTGATATAAGTTTTTCATATTTCCTATGACTGCGATTATAGTTAATAAACTAGTGCCGAATTTATTTTAAAATACGTGAATTATAAATTTTGGCTTCGCGCGGATTCTGATGATGTTTCATATTCGATAGTGATCCTGCGTAATGCATTAAAGTATTCGGGTTTGTGCAGGAGCTTGAAAACCGACCATTGCCACATCGAGATATGATCATTAATTATACAAAATTGAGAACCAGATCTTCCATAACTTTCCCAATAGAATTTCACATCAAAATGATTACTTCATAAAAGGTTATTTATATATAACGTTTTATTAATTGTACATTTCCCAGCTCTTGAATAGCAATTGTATCATTCAAAAAAAAAAAAAAAATGTTTGAAGGTTTTTTTTCAAATATCTCACCTTCGAATAAGAAATCAAATTATTAACGTATATAAAACACTACTCCTATATTGAAATTATTTTCCATTAAAAGATTTTTCGATTATTGGAAAAGTAATTTCCTGATAAGAAAGAAAAACTTTTGATTAATCCCCTTTATATGTATATAACGAAAGCGATAAAGCTTTCATACTAAATTAATATCTCTCTGTGACAACAATGTTCCTTAAACTTTGCTTGGCAAGAACAAAATCGAGGACCATAAACCTCGTTTTCTTAACTTATCGAAACTCTCCGTCAGAAATGTTTTTTTTTTTTTTTTCATTTTTCAGTGCTGAAAATGTGATTAACATCCATTTAAAGGAATATTGAAAAACTAAAAATGTAACAATGATTGAGCTTTAATTTCATATTTATTTTGTTTATTTTCCCATTCCGTCCGTTGCCACATCATTCAAAGCAAATTGTTCATGCAGAAATCAAATGGATGCATTTTTCCAAACTCCAAGTTCAGATCTAGAAAAGAAATAATTTAAATCTTTGCCCCCAGCAATTTTTTTAACATCTTATACCATATTTTTTATCTTCTCACTTTCTCGAAATCACTTAGATATTTCACGAAAATGCGAAGTCGTAAATAATGAAAATGAGGGAATCCTAAGGAATGCCTCCTTCTTCTGGAAAATCCCTCTCGAAACAATAAATTTAATGGAAAGCTTTCTCCCAGGAGGTTTAGGGTACTATGAAATGCCCGGTTATTACATTGACGGCTTTTGGAATGTTAATGTGAGATTACTTATCCCAAGTTTGAGAAGAACCGAAGTTTTTCGGAAAAACAACGCGTAATCCTCAGCTTCCATCAACCCAAATGAACCTGTCTGCATCGACGACGCAAACAGGAATCGCAGAGAGATTAAGAATGAAAAATGAATGGAAATAAGTTTTTTTTTTTTTTTTTTAAAGGGAAAATATTCCAAAATTCGAATATGCGAACGCTTCCCAATTTTCGTGCTCTTCAGGTAGCCGGTTCATAAAAGGCTCGAAGAGAATACATAAAAATGTGAGAGATAATTTTTTCTTTTATGTTTCAAATAGTGAAACGAACTTAAGCTAATACTGGAGCTTATTTTTATTCAGCAGGACTTCTCGTACTATATTGAACAAGTGTATTGATTTCTAAATGGTGACGTCAGAGAATTTCCCTAGCGATCTATGTTGATATGTATTCTGTAAGCGATTGCATGGGTGAACTCGCTTTTTCCGTAAGTGACTCTTTCCGGATTTTAAAAGGCCTTAGACTTTGCCCATCATTGTCAATTGAATCTTTTCTCTGAGGAAAATTTTAAAACAGCTTCCTTAACTTCATAAAAGAAAGGAAAAATGTCCAACTTCCAAGTGTCTGCAATTTCGAGGAGGATTTGGTCCGAAAACAGCGATGCTGCCGCAAATAACGATGCCGAAAGTCAAAATTTCAGGCTTCCTTTGCGAAGCTAGACAAAGGCGATGGTTGCAGAACGAGTTTTGACTGCTGCTGTGACCAACAGAGGCTGAAATCATAAAGCTTCGCAAGAAGCTTTCAAAGTTCCTCGTTCATTTTTAATCTTTTACTGAGCCTTGCTATTTATGGATGTTTCCCAAAGAAAAAAAGCAAGAGCTTACGCTGGAGCAGGTATCTCGATTCTTTCCTCTTTAATTTTCAACTTCTCAATCTGAAATCCTCTTGCAATATAATTTTGGGGGAAATTATTAAATCGGCTTGAATTCACTTATTTGTCGATGAACAATGGCAGAATCTAAAAATTCAATTTTGAATGTGAATATCAAAAAATAACAGCTTTAATAAATAAATATTTAAGAGCTGGTTATGATCTTTTGAAGGGTTCCGGAGTCGGCTTATAGTTGACAAATTATTAGTTATTTGTTTTTTTTTTTTTCAATTTAAGTAACGTGGAATTAAGCATAAATATACCTAACTAATAAAATGTGTATTAACGAGTTTTCCGGTAAAGCAACATACCACTATCCCGCTTATTTGAATTTAAGGCTATAAAGAATGGAATATTTGCCTCACAGCAAAGAATTATTTATTGCATATGTATCATGCCGAGGCTGCGGTATTTTTATATGAATAAAATCGCATATATTTAAAAAGATCTTTTAGCACTTTACGTAATCTAAAATGCAACATTTTCAACAGCGGTATCGTTTGTTTCGCTTGTGCAAATAAAAATATTTTTTTTGATTTTAAAATCTTTTGGTCCTGAAATAACTTCTTACGAGAACAATAAAAAGTAAAAGCTCCCAGGTGGTTCTTATAAAAATGCTACGTTACTGAAGCGCTGCTGCAACTTAGCTTTATAGCAAAATGCCATTTAATATCCATCAAAAAAAGAGATTCGTTAACGTTTGAAAGACTAAAGGTTTCTAAGACAAAGTTTAAGTTATTTCGCCATTTTCCGTTTGTTTTCTCATTCATTCATTGAATGAGAATTCAAAAAATAAATTTTCCTTGAAAAACGAAATTTTTCAGGTACCCTTTCCAATGGAAAAGCAAAATGTCCTCGCACTGTCGATTAATTTAAACTGAATTTTCACTTTTTCTAAATCAAAATTTTTCAGCTTCTTTGTATTTTAATCTGATTTATATAAACGTATAAATTATGAATGTCTTTAAATAATGATAATTTTGCTTCAAGAATAGCAGATATTTTAAAACTCTCCTTTCTCAAATTCTTCAGAAAATTTCATTTTCTAAAATCCATGTTACTAGGGACAAATTTCTTTTACAAATGTTTTAAATGATTTTTTTTTTAATTTTAATTTTTTTAAAAAAATTTACTTTTAATTATACATTTCAAATGAATATGTGAGAGAATTATGTTCGTGTAAAATCGAGATCGCATCTAAATGGAATAAAATATAATTTTCATTCGCAATGATAAAATATTTTCTCTTAACTCCGAAATAAGTGAATTTACAGATTTTGTCTGCTCTCGTAAATATTCCATGCGTAAAAAAATTTCAGATTTTCACGTTCATTTACATGATGAATAATGCCTCATAATTTGCTTTTAATATAAGAATACAACTAATTCAGTTTTTTTGAAGACTCAGCAATTACAGTGTTTTGGACCAAACGTTAGCTTTGCTAATCTATTGGCAAATAATTATACATCCAATTTTGCATCTATTGCGGCCTAGCTGTAAATATTTTTGTGGATCCTACAGGAGGGTGATAGATTAAAAAATTTGGATGAGTCATATATGCAAAAAGAAGACAATACCTGAAAAACTTCAACTCAAATCAGTACATAACTGGAGAGGAATTGCCCAGACAATATCGACAGTCGCCGTAATTATGTTTATATTGGATTTCGAGAACCGCAGATTAATGGATATTAAATAGTGATTAATCGGGTCAGCGACAAGACATTCAGCATAAATTAGACTGTGGGAGAAAAATGGTCCCATGGCGCTGGAGATGGATGAGAACGGTATGAAACTATCACTCTGGAGGAGCATAAATTCTCCTCCAGAAATGAAATAGAGCAATACCGATTTATTACCGCGAGTACAAATTTAATATGTTATCTTACAATTGGGGTAAAATCAAGCTTTACACCAGCTCAGATGAGTCCTTTAAACTGCCTTAATTTATTGGATTTTCTCCGTTTTATAAGAGATTATCCAGATCCCTTAAGAAAATCTATTTTCCTGTAACAAGTTTTTGTCGCGTTTGCCCTCTCTATTTAATGATACGTTATAAATTCCCAGGTATTTTTATCTTGTTTCCTTTTGTTTCAAACACCATGCATTTCTGTGATACATTAATTTCGGGTTTGAATCATATAATTATGCTGGGACAGTAAGATGGAAGATGAGATTAGGCATAATGAAAAGCAGGGAGTTTGCATTCATTGAGAGGATAAAATTTTAACCTGACAAACGTACCACGTTTGCTGGATGCAGCATCAACAACAATACTTTTTAATGTTCCTCAGACGAAATCCCGTTCATTTATAAAGTGTAAATTCCTTTTTTTCCAAAGCGAGAAAATTATCTGCGACTATTGCACTTGAATTAGTTTTATATTTTAATATCATTATGAGCTTTCAGCTTTGTGGTTTTCCAACTTTTTTTTAAAAGTTTCATTTCATGCCGCGAAATTCCAGCTTAGATAAAGATTCAGTAAATTACTCTTCGTACGCTCTCTGTTCGTATTAAGCACGCCGATAACAATTAACTTTCATTAGATTATACTCCTGACTAATTTCATTTTAGTAATTTTTGAACTTTCTTGATTTATTAAATTTTCCATTTATTACAAAAATCACAAATGGATGTTTCATGTTTATCAACAAAAAAATAGAAAAAGAATATTAGGATTCGGCGTAAATCGCTTCGTCCCAAAAGAAAAAAAAACAAAGATTGAAGACGACAAATACTGTAATTAAAAGGGAAAAAGCAGTTTCTGAAGGGAATAACGCTGATATTTTGAACAAAATTAACTTTTTTGGGCGAAAGCTTTTGAGCAACTGTCATTTAGCCAGGCATGATTCAGCCCGAATCACTTTCATTACGTAAAAGCGTTATCTCATTCGGTTCCTGGCAAGGATCCTGTGATAAATGGGAAAAACGATTTTCTCATGTACCGTGAATTTTCCAGCGGATGACTGGAGAGTTAAAAGCCACGGGTAAATGCAATTCTATTAATTCATTTCGGAAACGAACGTTCCATAACGTTCAATTCCGCGGTTTACAGCTGGGTCGTATGCTTCGTTAATTGTTCGACAAGGTTCAATCCACTTTTAAAGAATCCCAAAAGCAAAGCTTTTTTTTTATTTTAGGAACGAAAAAGATAAAATGCAAAGGTTTTTGCACATGAAACTACTAAAGGTCGATTAAAATAAAACCATTTATCTTTTTCCCGTCTAAAATTTGAGAAATATTTCGGTATAAATGATCCGTCTATCCTACGGTGTAGAAACGATGCCAGAATAGCTCGTTAATGTAGTCGAAAAATCTTCATGATCGTTATTAGTTCGAAGCCAAAGGTCGACAGCAGAAAACGCAATATGGTATTTTGCTAATTTGGGTTTACGCAGTTTGCCATGTTTGCAGGAAAAAATTTCAATAAATAAAAGTTTATCGAGTGACCGTGTTAGAAAGCAGCCTTTTATGTTTACTGCTCGATTCGAAATATTCGCCATCGTATGAAGAAGGTTTGATTTCATTGTACGAAATTTTCTGTCGGTCGACATGTGCAGCAGCAAATAGCAGGCCCTACTTAAATATTCATATTGTTGCTTCTGTTCGTCACGAGATTTCATTATTCAAGTAAATTTGGCCTGGTGTTGCCACGCCAATCAAAACATTAACTTTCCCATTTATTTTCGTATAAATCCCCCTGGTTTTGCCGCAACTTATTTCATTTCTATCGCGACTTACCTCCTGGGAGAAAATTAAAATTCATTAAATTATTATATTGATACGAAAATACATTTTGAGCAATTCTCATAACTTTTGCATTTTATTCATAACATCGATCTAAAATTTTCAGATTTTTTTTTGAAAATATGAAAGATAACTATAATTAAGGCTCGGTAAATTCATTAATCAATTAATTGGTCCTATACAAGGACTAAAAGATGACTGAATCCGTATCAGGCGATTATCAGTTACAGCGTAAATGCTCACTTTAAAAAAATAATAATTTATCTCTCTTATATTATGGAGAAAGTCGCGAAAATCGGCGTTGCTATATACTGAGGTAAAATTGTTATATTTATACATAAAAGTGGTGTATTAAAATAAACGTTCTTGAGGTAGATCATATCATTGCATCAATTTTGCATGATTGCAAAATTGATTGGTTTAAAACCTTCTGTCTATGCGCGTAGAGATCAGAAATAGAATCTTTTTGCAAGATGATTTCTCTGTTCATACAGATATAAAATAATGTTCAGCTAGGGAATAAATCTTTTTTACGATCAAAGCCTCTCGGTGTAAAAATTGAAAGGGTTTAGGTATTGGCCCCTCTGTTTGGGTTTACATGGTTTACCACTCTCATTAATTGAAATTTAGATACTTTCTTCGAGTTGCAACCATTGGAGAAATAATTTAGAAAATGACTTTTGAAGCTTGGAAAAAAACATGTAAGCTTGGCAGAGCTCCTAACTGAGCTGCGAGCAAGCCAAATCGCCATCAACTTCAATAAATGGTTAAAGTCTAAGAATATAGATTACTTCTCAATAAAATAGAGTTCGGGTAGCTAATTCTTGAAATTTCCATTAGAATATGGCTTGAATTGAAAAATCGAAAAAAAAAAAGAAAAGTTTTTGCAAAATTATACCTTTAAGCTTAAGAAAGTCATCTTCCCGATTTGTAGTTTGTAAAACTTCGTTTACATTACTGAAATTTTTCCTCGTTGAATATCGATCGAATGCTTGAGAGTTATCAGAATTTTAGAACAATCACCGAAAATATACGCACGAATCTCAAGAAACCATATTCTGGGCGCGGGCGGCGGGGGGGGGGGGGAGGTTCAAAAATCAAAGCGGAAGCCAGATCGGTGCTCTCCATAACGGCATTAACGAAGAAACCTTTTTCGTTCATGTGTTCCTACAATCGGAAAATTAGATTAGCCTTAGGACGGGCAGCCAGTAGAAAATCCGGCGCAAAAAAGGGAAAGATGCTGTTTAACGTTCTAAGCTTTACATGAGGATATCAAAGGGTCGAACGCCGGTCAGATGAAAACAGAGAAAAAGGGAGGAAAATCCCAGAAGCTCTGGGGACGAAATATAATTTATATTAAAAAAGAGCAGAGTTTTGGAACATGATTTAGGAAGTCTGATACTGGGTGGAGATTTCCTTTGGAAATGGATTCATGTCAGAAAACATTAAAATTTGGTGGGGTTTCCTTGCTAATGGCCTCTTTTTTTTAATCCAGAAATTCTCCCATTTTCCTCTTTTGCGATTTTCTTACTCAGCACAACGGATCTTCGCTCAAATAATTTTATTACAATGACCAAATACAATATTAACCCAAAGGTAGACGGGCATTGAAAAAGAAAAATGTTCAAAGCCCAAGCTTTGTCATTCTTTTATACAAGACCATGCAGGCGTTGCTATTGGAGGACACGAATGTAATTTTACGTAAAATTTGCTATCGCCACATTTCGAGTAGTATTTAGGAAGAGCAGAAACAATGCTATGCCAAAGGTTAAAAAAGAAAGAATAAAATGTGAATATTTTGAGCTCCTTCCACAGTAGCTGAATTTTATTAATAGCTTTCCGAAAAGATTTGTTTCGATTGAATCTTTAAAAACCATAGATTCTCAGCGTGTGCTGAAGTAAGACGTTTCGGATTACCACTCACCAGAGATAAATGTCACCGGATAAATCAGAGTAACTAGTCCACTTAAATTCAGCATTAGGTTGTCACCAGTGACAAATGATAACCATTAGGAGGCTACATTGCAATCTCGAATGGGACATATTACTTTTCCTTTCATTTCCGAAATGCACGGAATTTTAAGTTGTTTTTCCTCGGCCATTCCTTCCTCTGTCTTTGGATTAAGACGAATTTTGCAGTCGAGTCGACCATCGTTGAGTTTCCTTTCAAAGCGGCTTTCAGCCGGGCCGCGGTCGTCTCAGATCCCGACGCACATCAAAATAAAACGCCGAAAACTGTTCCAAATATTTGAGGCGCTTTCCACGCTTAATCTGCTTCATATAATGCAGCAAATCGGTACACATGTAACTATTAGCTAATGGAATGTTCACGTTTTGATTTTTCCCCCTTTTGAATTTACAAATGTAAAAATCGTACATGAAAATCATATAATTTTTGTAAAAATGTATAAATTTCCTTCGAACGAAGCCACACGGTTGTTACGAGGTCGTTTTTCTCTCTTTTACAACTTCTCAACGGAGAAATATGCCTTCTGATAACGTTTGAAATAAAAAAAAAAAATGAGAAAAGTAGTGATCAAAGCCTTTTTCAGTAAATACCTCGGCGAGAGCTTTGCTGCTGTCGATAGAAGACAGAACAGCAGAGACTCATACTCATGTGTACGTCCGAGCAATTTCTTCCGTTGCAATTTCGAGGCTCATCCCCGAATTCAAACTTCATTCAAACCGAAGGAAAAACAATGTAAAATCCGCTGAAAAAAGTTAAATTTTTTAAGAGATTTTTCGGGTTCTTAACCACGCTTCACCTAGTGACGGAAACATTGTCAGGGAATAGATTTAGGTTTCCAAATTTTTCAGTTGCTTCGCTTTGAATAAAAGTCGAAAAAAAAAGAAAAATTCCAACAAACGTAACTTGGAGATTGCAGAAAGTCGGCAGTCGTACGAAAAATATAAAGTTGAAGCCGATATTTCATACAGCGAGTGACTGAAGTGCTGGCGGAAGGTAGTCCGCAGGATTTTTATCATTCGGAGGAAAAGAAATGCATTAAAAACACGATCCTGTGACGTGCAGGTAAAAAGCCAGGAGAAAGGCTACGCCTCCCGTTCGCGTCAAGTGCAGCACTGAGAACGTCTGGATCTTCCTCCCGGTGCCCAAGTGTTCAATCTTCCATGAGAGCATTTGCTGGAACTCAGCTTTGCAAGACCATTTGCGCCACCGTGGGGGCTTCAACTGTTGCCATTAACTGCGATTAATTCCAGTTTTGGAAATTAAATTATTTCATTAATCACTTCATTTCTCTGTCCGTCAACAAAGAAGGAAAATTTCACTCGATTATCAGAATTCCACGCAGAAATTTCTTCTGCCGGGGGGGGGAAGGAAAAGGAACCTAAATCAAATTAATTTTTACGATGATTTGGGGGGGGGGGGGGGGG